>PVJH01002709.1:0-116434 GCA_004026705.1 Nesogale talazaci | reverse complement strand
ATCCAAACTACCAACTTTAACCAAGAGTATGCCAGGGTCTATCTATCGACACTACAATTTTATCAATTATGATTTTTTTTTATCTTGCTAGTAGTGGAGAATATCAACCAAGCTATCTTTTAAAAAAGGAAATACTTATCTCTCATGTTCCTTATGTACTCCCTCTAATTTTATCATGGATACCACTTCATATTTGCTAACATTTCTTCTCTACATTTATGATCCAAACTTTTCAGAGAATCTTTATGAAAAGAGAGAAAACTAGATTGACTGAAAAATTAATCCTAGCTTTGTCTTTTAGAAATGGTGACTAATTTTTCCCACATAATATTCTCAGGATCTTACATGATATCTAATAAAGACAATATACTCCATACATAGTTGTTTAGTAAATGAATGAGGTTCTAGGTGTAGCAGAATCCATTGCTAATTTTTTTGATATTTGACTTTGAAATAAATTGAATGAGATAATTTATGAAAGAATTCCATATCTAATTCCAATTTGAACACAAGCTTAGAAGATATTTGCCTCTCTTCACTTTTTAGGGTAATTTGTTCTATTTTTATATTCATAGGAATAGTTAATAAAAATTTCTCTAGAATTATGGAAAACTGACTCGTTGGTACTTCTGAAATATACCATATAGACAATTACTGGACAAGGTCATATACTTTGGTGGAGAAAGGTATTATAGATCTAGTTATCTATAATTTCATGTCATTTGTAAGCTTTGTTGTCCTTCCCCAATAATAGTGAACAGATAACAGAACGCAGCTCATATTCTAGACTATTTCACCTTGAGGAAAAAACAGTGTGGTATATACTAATGTGTGAAATAAGATAACTGAAAAAATAATGTGCAATGGGTTTGAGGATCTCTTGTAATCTCTATGATCAGAGTCTTTGAAGGACTTCATAATAAGGATACTGTGCTGGGGTAGATAACTGAAAGATCTTTCATGCTTAGGGAGAGAAATTGTTCAAAGAGATAGCTTCTGACCCCCACCCCATTTTGTTGTTGTTGTTATTGTTGTTGTTTAGGCAGTGGTATGTCTCTGGCAAGGACCCGTGGTGGCATAGAAGTTAGGCAATATGTTATCATCCAGAAAGTTAGCAGTTCAAAATCATCAGCTGCACCTCTGGGGAACTATGGGGTGAAGTGTAATAGTCTCTGAAATTCACAGGGGTAGTTCTACCCCATACTATATGAAGAATCATACACAATGTGTAGGCATTGACATGATGTGATTGAGGAGTTCTCTTTTGTTTGTTTTTGTCTTCAGGTCATCATGCATAGGATTTATTAGGTAAGCATTAGGTTAAACATTCAGAATCAGAAACATTTTGTATAGAGTTCTTTAATCAAGGTAGACTTCTCTCAGCTATGTCTGCATGAATTCCCAGGCCCTTAGCCCAGCTCTACTTTACAAGTGCTACAAAGCATTTATTAATAATGTCAATAAGTGTTCAGAGACATTACCTGTGGCAGTCACCTAATCTGGTGTCAATCTGAGGATTAAGCGTGTAGGGCTGGAGTCTAGCCTGGAAATCTGGAGAGAGCCAATGAGACCTGTATGTGGGCATGGCTTTCTCCTGAGAATTCTGGGAAATCTGGACGTATTTCCCCCTTGGAGGTGAGAAACTCACTACTCAGTCCCTTGGAGACACTCTAGTGACAAGATACAAGGCTGACTCCCTGAGAGGCATACCAGAGGAGAAGCGACATGGGCTTACCCAGATGGAGCCAAACTTCTGAAGCCAGAAAAGCCACTTAGACTCCTGCTAGTGCTGGCCCGCGATTGTCCTAGTGTCATTGCATGTGCTTCATGAGTCTGAAGAGGATTTTATTGATTAGTATCAGATATATGGACAAATATCAGATTGATGACCTTGAACTGAACTGGACTGGGATGTTTTCTCAATGTTTAATTTCACTTTTATATAAACTTCTTTCTTATGCACTTAGGGGTTTCTCTAGATTTGTGTCTCTAGTCTACCCAGACTAACATATCACCTATCACCTCCAAGCTTTCTGTCCAAAGATATTAATCTTTCTCACTCTATGAGCTATCTCCTTTAAAATTTTTATTTTTTTTTTCGTACAAGAAACCCATCTCCTTCCTTTCCCTACCTTAAACCTCAGGAATCCTTATTCTGTTTGTTTTCTCTAGAGATTCATCAATTCTGGGTTTCATGTACCTTAAAATAGTCAAACGCATAACAAGACTCAAGAAAGCTACTCACAATGAATGACAAGATACATGTGTGTTTGGTTTTTATATGTCTGGCAGAACCTTTTTTTAAAGAAGTCATATTAGATTTGATTTTTCATCTGTAAAATTTGCTAAAAAGAAACAAAAATATATTTCTCTTTAAAGGAATGCCATATGCATTTGAATTTTCTCCTTTCATTTACTATTGTGTCTCGTGTCATGCTTTGGAACTGACCTGACATGACTCATAAAAAGTGTCAATGAGAGTTGAATGGTTCACTGCAAGTTTGTAGTTGTGATGCTATTAATATCACTGGAGACACAGATACTGTGAGACTTGGTGAGAAAAGTAGGACTACATCTATTCATATTTGGTTTCTAATACTGGTATTGTAATTAGTTAATACTTAGCCTAGTTGTGATTTACACATAGAAATGGGATGGATATCTTTGTCTCTGGTGTTTTTGCAGACTCCCCCTGTTAGCCTGTATGCAATGTGGCAACATGAAAATCAGTGTTTTCCTCAGACTTGTTATTAACATAGTATTGCTGAATTTGGGCAAGGATTTGAGGCAAACTTTTCATAAGTTCACATCAGCAAGATTGATGTCCTATAAGTTGAGAGCTTTTAGAAAAATGGCCCCAAGTATTTATTTTACATTATAAAGTCCCTAACTATTAGGATTATGTTCAGTGATTCTTTGCAGCCCATAATCCCTTGAGTTAGCTTGTTTTCATAAATTGCTGTAGGAGACGTATGCATGCAACCAGGTCCACAATGAATTTTGCATTAAGAATTGCAGAGATTCCAAAAATAAAACAATTGTTATTCATGTAGAACAGTAGTGCTGTTCAATAAATATTGTTGAAGCAGAAAATAAGCAGTGACTCAGCATTTCCTTCAAACCAGTTGATATGTGTGATGCTCTCATCAACACAAAATTTTTTTTTTAAAAGTTTATTTTAAATTTGACAGGGTGCTGAACTTTCAACACGGGTTCTCTCCCGAACTGAGAGACAATTACTTATGAGGATAGATATACATTTTTTTTCTATTGAACTGTCATTAAGGTGAAATAAAGAGCATAACGGTCAGAATCTTCTCCCCAAGGAAGTGGGCGTGAGTGAGTAGGTTTTGGTGATGAGGGTAGAACAAGGGCTAGACAGAACTCTTAGAAAGACCCAGAATTGCAGCAATAGAGACCAGCCTTTGTGATCTGCCTTGCCCAATCTTGGCTCAACCCACTCCTGGTAGGGTGGTCATATGATTGGCACCTTGATTGGCACTACTCTCTTCAGCATACTGGGGATGGTGTGACCCATCTTTGAGTAACAGCAGTGAGTGTTTTTATTCTGAAAAGTGGAATGTGCGTGAAACATCATGGTATTCATCTCACACAGTATGAAATTTCAGCTCTGTGGTCTCCTTAGTAACTGTCAATAATATTTAGAAGGATTTATGCCTAATTTTGATTGTATATTTCTCCCACTTACCAGTTTGTTTCACTGTGATGGCTTGCTTGTTTCTGTGATACTGAAAACTTTGTCATATATATATGTGTGTGTGTGTCATATATATGTCATATATATGTATGTATACAAAGAGTGGCACAAGTAGGAATAGGTTTCAGCTGTTTCAGAATAAGAGTAGACGATCAACAAGAAATCATATTTACTTCTGAGTGATTAAATACTAAAAACCTTATAATATAGTGCCAAAAGATGAATTCTGTGGGTTGGAACTTACTCAAAATATTAACGAAAAAGAGCTTCTTTTCTCAAAAGAAAGCTTACTATCATAACATAGATAGGGTAAATCCTTTGGGACCATTATTTGCTGATAGGGCATGAATCATAAGGGGAAGAAAACCCTGAAAAATATCTATTAACAATCAGGATGTAAAATGCCCATAGTTTGAACCTAGAAAGGTAGCGTGTAATGAAGACCCAACGAGAGTGCAGGAAGCAGTCCAAGCTACGCAGAAGGCATATGGGGGAAAATAAGTCTTCAGGAATTGGAGGAAGACCAATTGAAATGTTTCAACAAGATGATGAAGCTTTGGAAGTTCTCACTGATCTTTGCCAAGAAATTTGAGAGAAAATTGCTTTGTAAAGTGACTAGAAAAATCAATGTGTACTCTTTCTAAAGAAAGGTGACACAAAAAGATGTGCAAATTATAGAACAACATAATTCACATAACACACAAACAAGGTTTTACTAGCAGTCATTGTGTCATGTCAGGTGGATTACAAAAACAAATCCAGTGACACTCATGTATGTGTGAAAAAGAACTTTATATCAAGAATGCTGGTGGTCTCGTGGTTCTGCACTGGTCTGAAATCCCCATGGTGAACAGTTCAGAACCTACTTACAGCTCTTCCGGAGAAAATTGAGCTATCTTCTCCCATAAGCAGTTGCAGTCTAGGAATCCTACAGTGGATAACTTGAGTTAAAATTAATGTGATGGTAGTGAATTTTGAGTTTGGAGAACTATAAATCAAGGAAACACCTGAGTTCTCTATGACTCAAATCCATGAGCCCCTCTTCAGACTTATCCAGCCATGTGCAATGATGCAAAATGCAGGAACATCTCAGGCTAGCAGGTGCTGGAGCATGCAGATCTGAGGTTAGACGAAATGTGGCAAGACAGTAAGGAAACACAGAGCAAGGTCCGAGTTCTCCCTAGAGGCAAGGGTGACAAGACTTTGTCTTATATATTTTCAACATATCGTCAGGAGAGATCAGTCCCTGGAGAAGGCCATTGTGTTAGTCTGGGTAGACTGGAGAAACAAATTCATAGACACGGGTATGTGTATAAGAAAGGGATTTGTATACAAGAGCAATTGAATATTGAGAAAACATCCCAGCTCAGCCAAGATCAAGTTACGTCCGATATTAGTCCATATGTTGGATACCAATCTATGAAGCCCTCTTCAGACTCAAGAAACACAAGCACCTTAGTGCTGGCAGGGGCCTCCAAGTGACTTCACAAGCCTGGCTCCATCAGCCTCTCTTAACGTCTTCTCCACAGGATTTCACACAGGGCGTGAGGCTATCCCCTGCCATCAGCAAGCTATTTATCTCCTTCGTGGCACCAAGTGAGGTCTTCAAGTTGCCACCAGATTGACAGACCAACCTCCACTCCTGCCCTGTTAATACTCAAATTGGCAGCAGATTATGTGACTGCCACAGGCACCATGGATGGTAAAATGGAGGGGCAGTGCAAAGGAGGAAGGCCCTCAAGGGGATGGATTGACACAGTGGGTGTAACTACGGACTCAGCCATGATGAGGTTGGCACAGGAATGGAAATGTTTCATTGTACACAGGGTCACTTTCAGTCAGAACCTCTTTACTGGCCCCCGGATCATTATCTGACTTAATACCATAAATGCTATTTAATAGCACTTCACATCCAATAACTTTTAAGGGATTGCTTGGATCACAAAATTGCATTTTTTTTACTTCATTTAAGATGAAGGGTTGGTTAAATCCACAGATATGGTGCCCATAGGTACTGAAGACTGAATGTATATGAACTTATAATTATGCCCACAAATTCTATACTTTGTAAAGTATATAAAATGATACCCACCTAGAATACTTCAGTAAACATCACAATTTTAATGACCTTATTCCATCTCTGCCTATGGAATTTTATCGAAATGACCACTTAATCTGAGAGTAATAAGTAATATACATGAAATTTGTACTATCCTGCAGGTCAAATAAAAGTAATAATAAAATCATAGAAAGGTGCTAGAGAGATAACTGATCTAATATCTGTTGTAGTTCCTCTTCAACCAAAAGTTAAGTGTATTCTTGCATCCTTTGACTGAAGTAGATGCTTTTTTTTCTTTCAGGATTGTCACTTTTTCTTAAACCAAATATTTTTGAATCCATTGAAAAAGAATTGCCCTAGTAAGAACAGTTCTCCTTTCAGGAATAAGAACCAAAATGTTCATAGCATCTTCTACCACCTCTGCATTAGGAGTCTTTGCCAAAGTATTGCTGTGGAAGCATTTAAAATGCACAAAGGTGATAAAAACCTCTTTTGATCATGTAGAGGGGAGAGACACCCCATATCCTTTTACTCTGCACACTCTTCAAATAAAATTAATTCTGCCCATGGGTAAATAACTAAATAATGAGATCATCATTCATTACAGGTTCCCATTATTTATCAATGGATTATTTACAGAAATGTAAGTATGAATAGCTAAAATAATGCATGACTCAAGACATGCTAAGATATATATGTTTGTGTGCATGGCTATATCCATCTATACAACTTTATCCCTAAGAATAAAGTAAACACTGATGCTTTATCTACTCCAGAGAAGAAACATTAGAATTCACAGATTATGATTATATCTGTTTGCTTTACTTATCCCAATTAGCAAGTATTTATTAAAAATGTATGCCAGACTGTGTACAAAATACCATTGACTGTAATCCAGCTAAGAAATGTTATCTCTTTCTTCATGGAGGTAAAGGAGCCAAGGTAAATCTTGCCTAATGGGATTAAAACCTCCTTAGAGTCTTTTAGAGATGAAGAAAAAATGGAACTATTTTGCAATTTCAATATTCACACATATCATCTTATTGCATCCCATGTGAGAAAATCAGGTGACTGGACAGCATATGCAGGTGAGAATCAGAACACCCTTAGTCAAATGCCATCTTCCCCAGTAGGCAGCCAAACAAACGTTGGTAGGTGTGTCAGTCTTCTTCTGCACTTCTCTTTTCTCATTAGTAAAGAATGGTTAATGACAAGGGCCCAAGAGTTGTTCTCGGAGGTAAACCTGTGGATGTGGATAATGGATGTGAAGTTAAGGGTAATTCTTTAATGTATAAACCTCTTTGTGATTTTTGCATTTTCTTCTTTTGTGCTCTGTAACTGGTAGGTTGTGGTTCTTTATATCCCTCATCCCACCTCTTGAAAGCCTGTGCACAAGTAGAAGCACACACACCTGACCTATGAACTAACAAGAAGTACTTGGAATGAATGTAATATTGCATTGTTTTTTGAAAGATAATGAGGAAGCTGAACAGTGGTGCAGGAGCTAGCAATGGGTTCTACGAATGGCACTGAGGAATCAGAGTACTCAAAAGAAGAGAATGATCTTTCGCCAGAAGCATCAAGGAGAAAGTCGGAAGGGAATCGGAGCTTCTGAATGGTTATTCAGTGTAGGTCGTCTCCCCCTCATTTCCCAAAGACAATGCTGCCATCTTCCAGTTCTGGACATTGGTGAACGGATTTTATGAGAACATTTTGCTTCTAATGGAGGCGTGCAAGAAAACATTTCATCTCCTGGCCAAAGTGAAATTCTGCATTTCTCTCTGAAGGAGATGGGGAAGAACACAGCAAATCAATCGGCACGATTAATACCTAAATACATATTAGCCTATGATAAGCAAGTTAATACTCTTTTGCAATAGCATGTGTTCCTATTTGAACAGTCCACACTGCCATCAATGCTCCGTGCACTTGTTTACCTCAACCCCGTCCCAGTCGAGTATGATCAGAAACAGAGTTCATAAATATGCTGCTTGTTCTTCCCTGTCGAGGACATCTGCCATGTTTGCTCCTCACTATGGCGGTGATGTCCGCACAGGGATGGGCCACAGCATGGGGAGGACCATTTGAGTTTCCCTTCTCGATGATCATGGAGGTTGTGCCGAGCATTCAATTTAGCGGTCGCAGTCCCTGCCTCTCATGGAGTGTGCCAACAGGAACAGATGGACCACTCTACTACCCAGGTGGCCTGCTCAATACAGATACAACTTAAAAGGTTTCCTCTTGGAAATGAGATGCTTTGCTTCCTCAAAAACTCAGTTTCAGGTGCCGAATTGCTATAGTTCAGATGATGGAACCTTCCAGCAGTGCTGGTGACTGGTCACATGACTTTCTCTTCTCACACAGGAATGAATTGCCATCTGCTTCACAAAGGGAATATCAGGCAAAAGAGATTGTACCAAAGACTCACATATGAGGGGACTCTAAAGACTTCATGGAAAAATGGAATTAAAAGATAACAGAATTTTCTCGCAATCACCCAAAACATCTCAATATATGTGTGTGTATATTTATATGCAGATATGTGTGTATGTAGATGTATGTGTTCACATATGTATGTGGGTTTCTAGATATGTACTTATATGTATACATATATGGATGTGTATATATGTGTGTACATTTGCTTATATGTACAGGTACAGATATATATAATATCTGTACATGTACAAGGAAGTTTTATAAGTTCCTGTATTACATTATCTTTAAATTCCTTTTTTACTTAAACTTTATGAAACTTCCTCACATATATGTACATATGTATGTGTATATATCCATGCACACATATGTATGTGCGTGTGAATATGTATATATGCATGTATTCATATGTGTCTATGTGTGAATGCTAACCTTTAAATATCCAGCTTTCAGTCTCCCTGAAAGCCCTCCTGAAAGGCTCTAGTCCATATTTTAGACAGATTTTATGAAGTATGTACTATGTTAAGAAACGTTAGTCTTAGGATATCTAAATTTAAATATCTTTTATTTCTTCCTTAAACAGAAGAGAAAGAGCAGAGCTACATAACTCAGTAGGGGAAATATTTTTAAATGAAAATATTTCAGCACTGAAAATCAGACTTTGGACTCCCCAGCATGGGCTGGTCTGGATAAAGCACAAAGCTTTTGTTGACACCCATTTGCCAACTCACATAAGGACTTTGTAATGACATTCTTTCAAACCCATCTGGTGACTTAGCCAAGGCTGCTCAAAAGCTTTGGTCAAAATTCTGAAGAAGCGTTATATAGCTGAGCTGTGTTAGACGACTCTGGCAGCTTGTGTTTTTGCTTCATTCATGTGCAGGGATTATATGCTTGGACTTGCTAAAAATTGGAGTGATTTGAGAAGTGACTTCATAATTGCTTTAATAGAATAATCTCACTTCCTGCCTTTTGTTTCTAGCTCTTATCAGAGCTCCAGAAAAAGTCCTTGTAGACTTTTGATTAGTCCTTTTGATTAGTGGGGGAAATAGAGGACTGTGAAGTTGGATTTACACTTACCAATAACACTATGGGATCCTGTAATCACATTTCCTCTGAGAAACATCTCATAATAAAAGAAGGGAAAATATTTCATTAAAACAAAATAAAGGAATTAGCAATACGCATGTCTCTAAACTTCCAGAATGGAGAATTCTCTGTGTCCTGTATTCTTTCTGTGACTTTCCAAAAGTCATTTCTTCTTTTCCTCAAATGTCTTACTGTAGAATTAGGTGGCTTATAAAGTCTGGTGAGTAGGAGGGAGAAGTCATGAAACAATTAGAAAATAGGTTCTGTTTAGTCCAGACATAAAAGTATCTTAAAGAATAGCCTGTGTTAGTCCAGGTAGACTAGAGGAACAAATTCATAGACATGCATATGAATATAAGGGAAAGTTTTATATACAAGAAGAATGCAGCATTGAGAAAGCATCCCAGCCCAGTATAGTTCATAGTCATAAGTCTGATATTAACCCAATATGCCCAATATCAGTCTATAAAGTCTCCTTCCTACTCATGAAGTCACAGGCCAGTGGGTGCAGAGTTCTGGCACTGGCAGGGGTCTCCCCAGGACTCCTTGCTTCCACGGTTCAGGGTCCACCAACATCATCCAGTGGTGGTAAAAGCAACTCAGTGCTGGCAGGCCTCCATGTAACTTCTCAGTTTCAGAGGTCTGGTTCCATCAGGGTAAGGCCGTGTGGCTTCTCCCCCAGCTCGTCCAGCTCCTCGGACGCTGCCATCTTGTCTTCTCTGTAGTTCGTTATGTCTGAGACTAACTATCAGCATCTGGGGAGATAGCCTCTCATCTTCACGAGGGAAATATTGCCAGATTTCCCAAAAGTCTCATGAGAAAGCCATGCCCACAAGGAGGCCTCATTGGCTATTCAATGGCTATCTCCACCCCTACATCTCAGTCATGAAATTGACATAAGCACATGACTACCACATAGCTCTGAAAGATAATGAACAACTGTGGAAGTTTAAGTCACTGGCATTCAGTCAATGTTGACTCAGTGGCCCCTACGGGTTTCTATAACTTTAAATTTTTATGGGAGTAGAAAGTTCAGACTTACTCCGGCCAAAATGCCAATTCATTTGAACTGTTGGCCATACGGTTCACAGCTCCATGTGTATCCCCTACACCACAATACCCATATGGAGGAGAGCACATACTAACAAACTCAAATGAACATGCACATTTTCATTTTTCCTTTGAAAAGTATTCTTTCTCCACAGTCAAATCTCTCAGTTATTCTTTACCACATCATGTTTTTCAAATCATGTTGCTTCTACTTTAGGAGTATATATTGTATGGCTACACAATGTTTATCTTCAACTAGGCTGAGGATTCTTTGAAGTCTGGTATCAAGTGCACATACCTTTATATCCTCAGCAACTGCTACAGTATCTGATTAGATAGAAATTCTACATTAATATTTATTGAATTCAGTCATCCACAAATATTTATGAAGAATAATTCTGTCACAAAGCACTGTAAGCATAAAAGGGAATGGTAAACAGGGTTCCTAGACCCAAGTAGCTTCCAGATAAAGATTTTATAAAATTCTTATGACACAAAAGACCCTTTGTGTTGCAGTGGTTAAAATGTCTGGCTGCCAATCAAACAATGGGCAGTTTGAATGCAGCAGCTGCTCTGTGGAACAAAGTTTGGCAGTCCGCATCCCTAAAGTTTGACCGCCTTGGGGACACCATGAGACAGTTCTACTCTGTTTGATAGTCTGTTGTGTTTTATAGAATAGGATTTCACTCGACCTCACAAGCAACACATTTGGGTTGGTTTGTATTATAACTCAGTTCTTTGAGCATGTTTTACTTCTTATATTTTTATTCTCGCATTATTTACATCTTCTCTTGATCTTTTGGGATGACTATGACTGTCATTCTGGTATAACTAGCATGGCCATTCCTGATATATGCAGCCGTTTGATTTTCTAATATTTATAATCTTTGTATCATGGGCTTTATTTCTACTTTGTTTGGCCCGTCCCTTTATATTATTATATTATTTTCTATCTTGAGTTTTCAACCACTTGCCCTTTCTCTATTCTTTACCCCTTCCTTTGTATTTCCCTCCTTCTTAAGTACTCTGTCTTTTCACAAACCTCTTTTGACTTAATTCTACTTTTAAAAATTAATTCCTGAAATATTTCTATCAATGAAAATATTCCATGAAGCCAAGCACCAGATGCTAAGGAACAAAAATTAATCACAGTAACCCACTGATTTGGTAAGGTAATTAGAAGTTTTGGACTTAAACGTTTTAGTGCTGCCACTGTAATTCCCCCATTGGCCCATTTTGTAGCCCACTTCACTACTCTTATATTAGGCTACCTTCTCTGGTTATGTGCTTTAGTTTCTTAAAGTCTCTCCTCTTCACAATGTGCATTTTTAATGTATAAGATGAAGACATTTTAAAGATATTGTGGGTTCAAGAAAACCGCAATCAAATCTAATATTGAAATGAAGCTATTCATACTTTTTTCAGGTTCTCATTACCTATAAAACTTTTCTTTACACTCTATGTCAGTGGTTCTCAACTTTTCTAATGCTGTCACGCTTTAATACAGTTCTTCATGGTGTGGTGACTCCCCACCCTACCCCCAGTCATAACGTTATTTTCATTGCTACTTTTTAACTGTAATTTTGCTACTGTTATGAATTGGGCAACCGCTGTGAAAGGGTCGTTCAACTTCAAAAGGTGTCATGACCCACAGTTTGAGAACTGCTACTCTATGTAGTCTGTTAAATGTACAATCACATTATGAAAACTCTGAAATACAATGAGAACTACCAAAAGGAGACAGAGCAAACCACGTGCTATTGGGAAAAAATGGTGCTGTTAGCCTTGCTTGATAAAGGGTTGTCACAAATTTTCCATTTGTAAAAAAAAATTTACAGTATTTGTGGAGCTCAGGAAAATGAAGTGAGATACAATGAGGTGTGACGATATTAACTATGTTAGGCTGGGTTTTCAAGAGGAAAAAATCCCAGTGATAATTCATCTTTGTAAAGAAAATTTAATATCGCATAGTAAGTTACTATCTAGAAAGCCTCCAAATCCAGATAACTTAAGTCTATGGATCTGACACTAGCCAAGTCCCTCCTCAGACTGCACAGCAGATGGATGCCATAAGAAGAAGAAACTGGTTGCAGAAAGAGCTCAGGCTGGAAGTCACAGAGTTGGGTGGATCCAAGGCCTGTGGAAGAATCCCAGGGCACTGACAGTTCTCAGCTTTGAGTGACCCACATGTGACTGCTCTAGAAGCGGGCACAGTGCTACAATAAGCAGGAAGGGGAAAGGCAGAGGAAAAAAGGGAAGCAGTCCCTAGTTTCTCTTTTTAAAAAAGGACATACGTGTCTCAAGAGACATCATGAACTTTGACATGATTGACACATTGACCTTACCCCTCTACAAGTGCAAGATGATATAAAGTCTAAGGAATACACAGGATTTTTTAATTTAACAATAGTAAAACTTTTAAAAAATCATACATTTAAAGAATTAAGCTATCCCCTAGGTTTTCTAAATATGCTCATTAATTTTAGCCTTATGATTTTCAATCTATAGAAATAACAGCATTATGTTGTTTTCTTCACTTAAAATATAGAAAACAAATATTGATCTGATCTGGCAATTGATTGCTCTCGAGTAATTTCTTAAGTCTTTCATAAAGAGTTGTCAATCAATTACATGATGTGTCATCACTTTTCCTCAATTTAAATAATTTTATCTGAGTTGGGATTTGTGAATATCTTTCTATTGCCTAGTGAACCAATATCAATGGCGATGAAAAAAATTGAGAAACTCAGACTATCAGTCTTATGGAGATAATGTCAAAGTAGTTTATGCTCTCTTGAATCTTTTAATGCTTAATTGGGTGTAAACCACTATTAATAATCATTTCAATAATATTAACAATTAACATTCATTATGAATATTACATTGTACTATGAATATTTTATGAATACTTTCTAAATAATACATATTGATCTTCATAATAATCCAGTATGTGAACTATATTAATACTACTACTATTATTCACATAAATAGAGGACAGAGGTTAAGCAATTTGACCTGACACTGAAAATTAACAAATGGGAGAACTCAAACTTAACCATAGTGTACTAGATTCTAGACCCTGTCACATAAAGCACTCCAGGAAACAACAGATAGTATTTACTTAATGCCAACTCTAAATATTTACATTGTGCATAGTACTATGGATCATTTCTTCACCAAAATAAAAGTGTAATTAAAAAACATGTGAATCATCAAAGATAAACATAGTAAGTGGCTATTTCAGAAATAACAACAACAAACAGTTTTGAATTATGCCACTTGTCTTTGAAACACACAGTGAGAAAGCAAAGCTTTAAAATTAAAACTGGCTAAGGTATGACACATTTAACTAAACAGAACTTGCCAATTCATCTGCAAGTGCTGCTGGCATAATGATTGACTCCTCGATGCCAGCATTTAAAGAGACTGAGGAGTAAGACTTTCATTTTTATTAATGTTGTCATTCTTCTCCAATCACAGGACAACTCTGTTTTCTCTGAAAAATGATGGAAAGCTGTCATTCACTCACATGTCCTTTTTATAAATTACTTGTTATGGCTTTGTTGGTTAAATACATAAGCATGTAACAATTGAGGTCTAAATTTCTTGTGGTTACATTCAGTGTCAAATACTTTATAGTAAAAGAATACAATCTTCTTACATTTCAAGAAACTAGTTGTTTTTACAACTTGTCTAGAAAGATGCATTCAAACAGACCCTATAGTACAAATGAAATATATCATTATGTCCTTGTGAATTTGTAAGTTAGTTGAAAGAAAAGTATCTGATTCATATTTAAGCTTCCTTTGATGCAAGAAGTTTATTTAAAACTAACATCTATAGCAAGCAAAGACATTTGTGATAAAGGCTTTGTTTAAAGTCAGGGTTGGTTCAAGAATTTCATGGTGATGGGAAATGTACATAAGCATAAAACATGAAACAACTTTGCCCATTCAAATATGGTGGCCAACATCTTTGAATATGTGAAGCTCTTCTTGGTCCTGCCAGTAATCCAATTTCATGCACCTAGTCCCAGAAAGGACCTACTGCTTCTCTTCCCAGTCTCCCAGAGTTTCGACCTATAATTTTTGTTCTGGTCTGTTTACTGTGACAAATGACCCAAATTGTAAAAATTCAGGGTTGTCCTTCTTTTATTTCATCATCCATGGCAAAACCAAGACAAATCAGCTCCAAGTCCTACTTTTTGTTTTTAACTGTGTATTATGATTTGAGGGAAAGTTTACAGAGCAGATTAGTTTTCCATCCAGCGATTTACACACATTTTGTTTTGTGACATGCATATGGGCCCACAATATCACAGAATGGTTCCACTTTTTCTCTGTGTTTACTGTTTCCCTTCTTCTTCCTTTTCCTTACCTGACTTTTGAACTGTATTCCATAGGCCAAGGCTGCCTTCCATAGCTCATATGGCTAATTGATCTAAGGGATGCATGCTTTCTCTAAAGAAATTGCTGGATATAGCCCTTAATATTGTTGCTTAACATGTAGACGTTTCTATTGTCTGGCTGATCGTGAAGCCACTGGGGTGAGTTCCATTTCAGGTCTGAAGAATGCCTAAGGGTCATTTTCTCAGGAGTCTCTCTAGTCCAGCGGTTTTTGACCTATGGGTCATGATGGGGGTTGAATGACCCGTTCACAGATGTCACCTGATTTATAACAGTAGCAAAATGTCAGTGATGAAGTAGCAACAGAAATGGTTGGGGTGTCACTGCAACACGAGGAACTGTATTAAAGGGACGCGGCATTAAGGAGCTTGAAAACCACTGGTCTGTACTCTATCAGACCAGTTAAAACTGATCTTTTAACTTACGATTTTGAATTTTCTTCCACAGTTTTCTCCCACTCTGGCCATGATATAATTAAGGTTTATTGCGCCAACCTGGCCAATAAACACATGTGGGATTAATTTAAGGGTGGAGAGAGAAATGGCTTGATGCGCCTCACCTTTCTAGTTCTCAGGCCTCTTGCTCTTTGAGGATCAGTCCAGGGTGCAGCTGCCTTAGCCAGTCCCCTGATTCAGCTTGCAAGGCTCACTTCCTACACGTCGTCTTTGAGGAGAAGCGACATGAACCTTCCCCGATGTTGCCCTGGGTGCTGAAGCAGCCATGTGGAGACCCTGCCATGGTCAGTGATTCAACTTTCCTCTTGAAGTGGGTGTCTTTGTGTGTCTTTTGTGAAATTGAGGAAGACTTTGTAAATGGATGTTGGACATATGGGCTAAAGTTGGACTTATGGCCATGGACAGCACTGGATTGGGATGATTTCTTAATGTACACTTACTCTTTATGTAAAACTCTCTCATACATATATTTCCATCAATTTGTTTCCCTAGTTTATCCAGATGAACACAATCTGGTACCCTTTATTTTGATTCCTTTCATAAGGGGCAGCTGTGATGCCTTCACATTTCCTGATTATTCTAGTCTGGAGACTAGAGGTGGGCATGGTCCCTTTGTCCTCTGGAATAATTATTTTCCATGAATATGAGATGCTAATGAGAAATAATTCTTATTTCTTCTTTCTCAGGACTGAGGGAGACCAATAACTGAAACTTCGATTTTGAGCTTTAAAGAACTTAAATGTTATCAAGTAGAATGGTGCCCTTGTTAACTGTTCTGAAAATTGTCCCTGATAACCCCAGGGAATATGTACTTCAGCCTACAGCACCATTACATTATCCAGTGCATGGTGAAGGCTAAAAGTTTACATACTTTTCTACTTAGTTGCTCTGTTTTATGTAAACATACAAGATTCACTACCGTCAAGTTGATTTAGACCCATAGTGACCCTATGCAAGGTTCTCAAGGCTAGTGCTTTCAACATTCTTCACTAGCGTCATAATTCAAATGCATTGATTCTTCAGTCTTCCACAGTTACTGTTCACTTTTCAGACGAATACAAGACGTTGAAAATACGATGACTTACATCAGCTGCACCTTCACTTTTACAGTAGCATTCTTGCTTTTCAAACTTCAATGAGGTCTGCCGCAACGGAATAACCCAATGCACTGTCTTTATCTCTTGACTGCTGCTTCCGTGACCATTGACTGTGGAGCCAAGCAAGATGGAATACCCGATAAGTTAATTCTTTCTTCCTTTTATCACGATGTGACTGATATATCCAGTTGTGAGGTTTTGTTTACGTGACACTGAGTTGCAAGCCATTCTGAAGGCGGTGAGCCTGAATCTTCATCAGCAAGTGCTTCAACTACTACTCACTTTCAGCAATCAAGGTGGCCTCTTCTACACATATTATTGTTAAGTACCATAGAGTCTGTTCTGACTCACAATGACCCTCTGTACAGCACAACAAAACACTGCCCACCGCTGAGTCATCATCACAATGGCTCTTTTATATAAACCAATCCTGGTAGCCACTATGTCAATCCATGTTATTTGGGGCCTTCTGTTTTTCCTGCCCTTCCAGCTTACTTATGCCTCTACAAATGCCAAGTTGTTAGTCAGCCTTGCCCCCTTTTTGGTCCTCATTCTCCTTCACATAATGCAGCTTTTCTGATTACTCATTTAATTCATCGAATTAATAATTATGGTGAAAAGATACCATCCTAATGCCTTTCCTTATTTTAAAACATTCAGCATTCTCTTGTTCTCTTCATATAACTCCCTCTTGACCACGGACAGGTTCTGCATGAGCACAATAAAGCGTTCCTGAATGTACATTTTTCTCAAGGTCATCCATAGTTTGTTATGATCCACACATTTGAATGACTTGCTTAGTGAATAAAACGCAGCTAATCATCTTTTGGGTATTCTCTGCTTTCAGTCAGGATGCATATGACATTAGCAATGCTATCCCTTGATGTTGTTGTTAGGTGTACAGCTTGATAGAATTCTGCTAACCTATTTGGTTTTCCGTAGTACTTTCATTATTCTTACTCAACATCATAATTCAAATGCATCGAATCTTCTTTCTTCTTTATTAGTTGTCCAGATCATAAATGCATATAACTGTAAGCCCCATGACTTGGATCTAATGTGCTTTAGTGCTCAGAGTGAAATCCTTACTTTTAAAGTTTAAAAGAAAATATAAAACAGATTTAACCAATTCAATACATTCTTGATTGCTTGACTGTATTTCCATGAACATCGATTGTGCATGCTCATAAAATGAAATCCTTGACAACTTCAACATTTTCTTCCTTTGTTATGATGTATTTTGGTCCTATTGTTACTTGTTTTTGTCAACATTGTTAGAAAACTCTCTTGCAAAATGAAGTTAGCCTAAGTTATTTACTCAATGTAGTTTTTATGGTGTTTTCAAACTTGCAGCACTGCTCAAAAGAAGACAGTTTAGTTGTGGATGTCATTGAAAAGACTAGATAATGTTGAGAGTTCTCTCTTATTACCTGACTCGGAGTGATGATAAGCTAGGTCCTGCTATCTCTGTAGTCCACAGAAACATTCTCAGGCTATTCTAATAATTAATGAATGTTTTTGCTCTGTTTGCTTGCTTATGGTCAATAGTTGTTTCCTGTGGTTACTGTGAAACCCAAGTTTATGTAAAACATTTATACATAACTCCCTATAATATAAGTTCCAAAGTCAAAGGAATATACTCTCTATATAGTCTGATTTCAAACAGAAAAACAGAGTCTGATTTTCACTGCTGTGGCCTTCTCACTGAAATACTTTCTAAATGAGAACATCTCTTTCTTTCTCTGACTTGGTGTGAATAAATTGGCTACCCGGTTTCAGCATCAAATTGTGATTTCGGTGGCATGTCTATATTTTAGGTGGTAGAATTTTGAGGATTTATTTTCCTTTTCATTGAATTCTAGTCCATATAGAAGACCATAATCTATAAATGTCTTCAGAAAATGCTTCAAATTTTCTTGCTTTTCACCAAGTAACCTTGTGTTATTAGGGTATTTCAAGTTGTTAATAAACTTTCCTCCAATCCTGGTGCAGCTTTCTTTATGCAGTCTAATTTCTTAGATTCTTTGCCTATGATAGAGGCTAAATAAGTATAGTGAAAGGATACAACTCTGACACACACCTTCTGGATAATAAACCATGCAGTATCCCCTTGTTCTATTCAAATGACTGCCTCTTGATCTATGGGTAGGTTCCACATAAGCACAATTAAGTGTTCTGAAATTAACATTCTACTAAGTGATATACAGAGTTTATTATTGTCCACAGTGTAAAATACCTTTGTACTGTCACTAATACACAAGTAAACATCTGTCTGGCATATTCTTCTTTCAACCAAGATCTTCTGAACTCAGCAATAATATCGTTGGTTCCATCATCATCTCATGAAACCGGTTTGGATTTCTCACAATTTCTGGTTTGATGTATGGTTGTCAGTATTCTTTAATTCAGAAAAGTTATACTTACATGTGAAATTAAATGATATGCTCTATACTTTCCCCCTTCTGTTGTATCATCTTTCTTTGGAATGGTCAGACATTTGGATTTCTTCCAATTGTTTAGCAAGGTAGCTGTCTTCCAGAATTATTTTCATAAGCTGGTGAGTTCTTCCAGTACTGCATTTATTTGTTGAAATATTTCAATTGGTTGTCATCAAGTCTTGCTCTTTGTTAAAGCCTCGAAGCAGCATCGACTTCTTCCTTCATTACTCTTTGGTTTTGATTACATTCTTACTTTTGAAATCTCTGAATGTCAATTATTTTTGGTATGATGATTGTGTATACTTTGACTTCTTTTAATGCTTCCTGCAGCATTCAATATGTATTTCAAAGAATCCTTTAATATTTCAACTTCAGACTTGAATGTTTTCCTTCATTATTCAACTTGAGATATACTATGTACTTCCTTTGAACTTTCTATCATTAGTTCTTCACACATTTCACTATAATGCTTTACTTTGTCTTCTTGAGCTAGAGAAGTGCTTGGAAATTTTTCACTTAAATTTTCTGTTCAAATATTTTACTTTATCATTTGCTTTTTTTTGTTGTTGTTGTTTTTTTGTTTTTGGGGCATCACTGCTCTCCGGTGGTGGGAGTAGGAGGCCCAGCCCCACTGCTGGAATTGAACCTCCGTCCCAATGGGCCGCAGTCCCGCGCACAACCACTACGCCAACGGGGCTCAGCCCCCATTTGCTTTTTTTATATATTTGCTATTCTACAATTAAACATAAGAACCAAATGTCTTCAGACAACTACTTCTGTCTTTTATTTCTATCCTATATTTTAATGGTTCACTTTAATGGATTTTTTTACAAAAATCTATGATGAGTTCCTTATCTATAATATTCTTTTAAAAATATTTGAACAGTTTCATTGATTTTATAACAACTTTATAACAGTTTTATAATTTAAATACCATACCATTCAGTGAATTAGGTAACTGCAGTCAATTTTATAATAGCTTCTTCATTCTTGTACTCATTTTTATTCGCTCTCAATTTCCCCACAATCTACCCTGACAAAACCTAAGAAACTCATATAGGTACTATCTATATATAGTCACCTATTTTGGATTTCATATATGGACAAATATACCAAAAATTGCCTCCAGCAACAAAAAAAGATAAAAAAAAACCTAAATCAAAAAGACAGCAGAAAATCATGAAAGCTGGAAGAAATTTCAAATGGGACAGAAGGGAGACTATAATAATATGGTGTTAATTTTAACCTTACTACATCTGCATTAATCTACTTTCCAAGGCATCTGTTGATAAGAATGTTTACCTTCCTAGTCAATGGTCAGAAGGCATTCTCTGGAGACTTATCTGCCTGGGGACTCTCCATGTGGAATCTAGTGTCATCCGTAGCCTTCTTCAAAGTAGGGGCTCAGATTTTAAGCTCTGATACAATTTTCTCCTTTGATCTTGTATTTTCTTATTCACAGTTAGTGTTCTCCTTCTGTGTGTACTAGATGATACCGCCATTAGTGGACTACTTATTTTAAGGCAGTGGTTCTCAACTTCCTAATGCCACAGCACTTTAATCCAGTTCCCCATGCTGTGGTGATATCCCCCCACCATGAAATTATTTTTGTTGCAACTTCTTATAATTTTGCTACTGTCATGAATTGGTTGACCCCCAAAGGAGTCGTAACCCATAGGTTGAGAATCTCTGTGTTTTGTTTGTTTGTTTTGTTTTGTTTTTTGGCATCACTGCCCTGGTGGGAGTAGGAATCTCTGTTTTAAGGTAAACCATTAAGACCCCAAACACTATTATTTTGGACAGGTAAGTCCCATCTGGTTTTCTGACCATACCTTGCAATAGTACCCAGATTTTCAATGATCACTTAATGAGGACAAGTTTTGAGCAGGGCCACTTTGAAAGAACTAATTGCTCTCTAAATGCTCCCTGTGTCGACAAGCCCCTCTCTCCAGATTAAATGCCTAGAGACACCCCACTCTGAAATAAGCCTTCGTTTCATAGGCACTCAGCTTACCCACACCATCGCCAGGTAAGGTCACACTGTGGGAGAGAAATTTCATTAAGTGGATCTTCTACCTAAGTGTCTATAACTGCGATGTGTAGGTGTTGGAGATTTGTGATTTTTGTTATTATCCCACCCAGACTCTAGGGATGAGCCAACATTGAAGCAGCAATAGAGAAAGAGACTCTGAGGATTTTGAAAATGCAAGTTCAGATTCTGTGTCTGGAGAGGCCATGGCCTCTGAGATAAGATATATCAGAGACTGGCATGGAGACAGCATGGTGACATAACAAAATCACCTAATTTAGCCGAAGACTGCAGAACTCTGATACAGAGCAACAGGCAGGCATGTTTCCTGGCCCATGGAGGCAACACTTAAGAGACCACATGGTTCAGAGGTGGAGGATGGAGAAAAACGTGGCTCTCATATGGTTGAGAGATTGAGAACTGTAGAAGAAGATTTGGCTCATTGAGAAATCCAATGACTATATCCTCACTCTTTGCTGATCCTGACTGTGGTAAACTTTCAAATTCCGCTTTAAATCCCCTTAAGTGTGGGTATTGTCTGTGAATTCTATGTGGTCCTTGCAAAAACTTATCAAATCAGAATAGATGTAGTATGGAATGGTTAGATGTAAAGTAGGAACATGGGGTAGTTACATAATTTGGGGGGGAGAGTGTGATATAAAAGAAAATGATACTCAAGGATCTCTAGAATGAAAAGTATGCTTGGAGCCTGATTAAAGAAGCAATTGTACAATTATGTTTGATATGATTGAATTATGGAATGGTATGATGTGTGTATTAAATCTCAAGTTGCAGCAAACTGGGGTGGCAGCATAGAGTGTGGAATGAGTTTTAGGCTCACCAAATCCTATCTCTAATATAAGAGCAATTACTTCTTACAACATGGTTTTGCTTCATACTCACCTTCATGAAATGCTGAAGAAAAGGGTGCTACAGAAGAGTGTGGTGAAGAAAATAGATGGTGTCCAGCTATCAACTGAAGTAGTGTCTGGAATCCTAGAGACTTGTATTCAAACAGGCAGCCACCTAAATCTAAGCAAGAAATCAACTAAGTCCACACAGAAGCATACCAGTTTGTGTAATCCCAAAATGACAATCACAAAATTAAAATATGGTGAAAAGTATCAGAGCTAAAATTAAGAACACTCAATTTGTAGAACACTGTGGAGAACAGTGGGAGTTCTAAACCCATCTACCAAGCACATAGTCAGATGGAGAAGCTGCAGATCCATTCTAGCCATCAACAAGAGTCCCGAAAAACCCTACTACTATCAGATAGAGACCACTGTCATCATGGTTGTGCTGGTTCAAACTCGATACGTGGCCAGGTGAACTCCCTATAAACACCATTCGAATTTATCCTGGTGCAAGTTCCTCTTAGTTGTTCCATGACAGACATGTCATTCCTGGCTTTTGAACGTCAGTGGGGGTCTTCTCCCAATGACATCTTGTATTTTTGTCTTATCCTAATGGGATCTTATCATTACCACTTAGTGCAATGTTTTTCTTTGTTTTCTGCAGGGTATTCAGTTGTGAAGCACAAGAGGAAAAGGGGTATAATGACAATAACTGGTACAAACTATTATAGGGAATGCAGGGGAAGGGATAGTTGACCAAAGGTGGAAAAAGGAATGTGGAGAGTAAATAATGAAGACTTGAGTGGGAAGGAAGCACTGATTATGATTACACAACTAATTTTAAAGGCAGTTCAACATGGGGGAAGGAAATGCTCTAAGATAGATGTGGTGGTGATTGTGCATTTCCACCTAACATGATTGAATGATTGAGCACTTCAATTAAATGATATGCAAATTATGTACCAATAAAACTGTTGGGAAAAAATTGTAGGAGTGGAGTCTAGACTTCTTGTGGATGTGACTTTCTCATAAGGACATTTTGGGAACCTGTCCTCGCTCTCTGTTTTTACCTTCCTGTTGGTGAGCCACACTGAGGCCTTCGAGAGTCGTGTGTGGTACCAATGTCATTGGATCCACAAGACTTGTCAGCCACCAGCACCATTGCATGTGGCTGTGTAAATCTGAAAAGGACCTTATCAGTACAGACTTGATTTGGACTGGGCGGGGATGTTAATGTATAATTACTTAATATAAAGTTTCCTCTTACAATATGTTAGTCTAGGTAGACTAGAGAAACAAATTCATAGACACACATATGGATATAAGGGAACGATGTATATACAAGAGGAATGGAACATTGAGAAAGCATCCCAACTCAGTTCAGTCCAAAGTCATAAGTCCGATATTAGCCCATATGTGTGATACCAGTGTATAAAGTCTCCTTCCGACTTACGAAACATGAGTGATGACACCAAGACAATCACAGGCCAGTGGGTGCAAAGTCTTTTGTGTCCAGTGACAGTAGAAGCCTCTCAGCACTGACAGGAGTCTCCACGTGGCTTCTCTGACCCCAGAGCTTTGACTCCATCAGGGCAAGCTCATGTGGCTTCTTCTCTGGTGCCTCCATTCTCCAGGAATCAGGGTCAATCAGCATGCTGTCTTCTCGTCTTGTCAATAGTTTCTTGTCTTGGAGACTCAGTCAAGTCTCTCTACTCCAAAGGGAAATATCGAGAGATTTCCCAGAATTCCCAGGAGAAAGCTATGCCCTCGCAGAGGCCTCATTGGCTACCTCCAGAGTGACAGGCTAGACTCCATCCCTACACTCCCAATCATGAAATGGACATCAAGTACATGACCGCCACATATACAGATGCAAGTATCATTAGATTTGTTTTTCTAGTCAACCAGGTCTAACACAGAAGAGTTGGTATCAGAATAGTTAAGGAGAGATGGAGTATGGAGACATATCTCACTCTTACCTATGGCAGTAGGGAAACCTGAGGAGGTCAGGTATGTCCATCTCCATTGCTGATTTCTATCACAGCTGCCATTCTGTCTTCTGCTTGTAGTGCAGTAGCCTTCTTCAGATGCACCACTTATTCATGTACTAATTCGGCAATCATACTGTTTATTCCTTCTTTTTTATCTATAGCTATCTTCAGTTAAAGAATAATGCTTCTGCTTCCTATATCCAGTCTTGTAAATGTTTTTATTCACAATTAGTTTTCTTAGTTGTATGCTGTATGTTGCTATGAATCTTAATCTCTGATTTTTTTGTCTGATGTTTCTCAGTTCAAAAGATTTTCTTATACATTTCATATATGGTTGGTCCAATGTTTAGCATTTCTCTTTATTTTACTAACAAAGTCTTATTTTGACATTGTATTTTAAGGACAATTTTACTGGAGGTATAATTTTTGGTTGACATTTTTCTTTCATGATTTTATATATACTCACCCATTGCCTTCTTGCCTTCCTTCTTTCTGTCAAGAGATCAGAACTTAGTCTTATTGCATTCTCACTTAATAGCAGTTCATTTTTCTAAACTTTTCGTAAAAGTCTGTCTTTAAGTGGGTTCAGAAAGTTTTTTTTTTTTTTTAAGTCATGGAGCTATTTTTTCTTTCTTGCTCTTTTTTCCCCCTGTATAGTGTTCTTTGAACTTCTAGGATAGTTATGTCTTTGATATTGAAGAAGATTTTTGTTAGCAAATTTTCCTAATTCTCAAGGATGTTTATTTTTTCTTTTCTTCCCTTCTCCCATATGTTCTAGAATTCTATTTACACTTGAATTATTTCTCTTGATGTCTCACATCATTCTTGACTTTTCTTCACCCCACCCTACCCCATATGTCCATATATGAATTGGTGTCATTTATCATGCATATCTGTTCTTCAATTAATTTGGTTTGCATTTTTTTCTTCCAGTGTGTTATCTATTCCCAAAATGGTTAGCATCTGTTTTCTCGACTTCTATCTGCTGCTTTTGTCTAGTTTGTGATTACCTCTTTTTTCTTTATTTTCCTGAATTCTTCCAGCGCATACGTTGTGTTCTCCTTAGTTCCATTTTGGCTTCCATGTTTTTTAATTCCTTGTCAAGTAGTTCTACTACTTTTTCTTTCTCAAGATTCTTTCTTTCTTTCTTTTTTTGGCCATCTATTGATACGCTTATCCTGTTTCTCTATTTGATTTGATGTTATTGTTTTTGAAAACATTGGAGTTGTATTTGTTGATTATATATATGTGTGTTTCTTATAATCTGATATATATAGAAAGGTATGAAAGAAGGACAGGATTGTGCTACTTTGGTAGTTACATAGTCTGTGACTATTTGAGACTGCTACATGTGAAGGGGTGGAGTTAAGCCCATCAATCAGGTTGCAGCTTGATGGCCTCATTTGGGAGTGCAAAGGTGATAAATACTCGTTAGAGACAGGACACATGCTCACTCTCTGTTATCCATTCCTGGAGACAAGACGTATGGACCTTTGCTCGTGCCCTGGAGCTGGAGGAGCCACTTGGTGACTCATGCCAAGACTGACATGCTTATACTGCCACTGCATCCACAAGAATTTCCTCCCATTGGCCTGTGAATTTCCTGCATTTGGCATCGTGACATGTGTATCATGACTCAGAAGAGAACTTTGTAGATTGGTATCAGACACATGATATCAGATTTATGAACTTGATCTGGACAGTGCTGGGATTTTTTTCTCAATAACCTATAGCTCATGTATAGAAAGCTCTTTCTTATACACACATGTGTGTCTATGATTTTGTTTTTATAGTCAATCTGGGTGAACGCAACTTTGGAAGAGCTACTTTGGCAACATTGTGTCAATCCCTGCTGACTCCTGTACCAATTCATTCTGGTTCCTGTGAAAAATAGAGTGTATAGCTTTATTTTTGGTCATGCTACTGGGCTGGGCTATAGGCTATAGGTATCCTAAGCATGTCAGATTAATGTAAAAATCATGTCCTCTTATCCTCTGATGAAGCAGGAAACAAAAAAGAAGATAATAAAAGGGGAATGAGTAAAAATAAAGAGGAAGAGGAAAAACAGAAACCAATATTATGTGGAAACCACAATAGTTTGAAAAAAAGAAGGAAAGATAAAGAGTGAAAATAGATCAAAAGAACAGCAAGTAAATCAGATGTTGCATGGAATTCCACCTGTCATAATCTGTAGGAACACATGTCCTTAGTTAAGAAACTGATTCATGGTTTGCCTATGTGTATACTTCTGATAGCAAAATTATAACTCAAGGCCTGAGTCTTGAGTTACCTGAAAATGTGAACTATCAATCATTTGGATGCCACGGACATGTCATTGGTACACTGAGGAAGGATGTATTTGTGTGGGGGAATTACTCCAAGTGAACCAGGCATGGTGGGTGGTGTTTCTTATCCACTAGGTTGGTGGAAAGTAAGAGAAGCCTTATCTCTGGTTAACAGGAAGGTTTGGTGGGGAGAGCAAGAAAAAAAACACAACTTCTGTATCTGTTCAGTAGTGTGAGCCTGGGACATTTTGTGCGGTTAAAGTCCGTTATCCAGTGTCTTCTAAGACCCAATCGAGTGGGAGAGGAATGCAGAATTTCTAACTGCAGCCTCATAGGCCTCCTTCTCCTAATGTGCTGTCTTCCCAAACAACTCGGGGTCCCTCCTCTGGCGATGTTTCTCCTTCCTTACATAGTCACTTGTGCCAGTAGATTTCTCACCTGCTTCACGGCGCTCTCCAAGGTCTAACTCAGTGTGCTTGTCTGGATTTGCTCGAGATCTGCTCACACGGAGTCCTTGTCCCAACTGAAGCAAATTCTGAAGCCAACTTCTAAGCTGGCAGTTTGGGGTGGAGGGGTGAGGATGAGGCCAACTGGTCCTCAGGAGGCAACTCTGAGAAGTTGTCTTCTCCCCTTTTGTGACTGTGCTTCTCTACCTCATGGTTAGACTAGGTATATCAAGATGTCCTCCATCTCTCTTCTCTGTTTCTGTTTTCCTTTGTCTTTCCAATGTGCATTTGAAAAATCAATAGTCAGGAGGGTATAAGAAACCTGGTAGGGCTTGAAATATATATTTATATAATATAAATTCTATATCTAATTTTCATGATTACATAGCCCTATGTTGTTATGGAGCAAGGTGAGAAAATGAGAAAGCCATTGAAAATTAAGTTTTGATGGGAAAAAATGGGATTTAGTAATATTGAAAAAATTTGTCTTTCCAATTAGAAATATTCAATCAAATTCTTTATCCTCCCCTTGGATGCTTAGAGTTAGAGTGCTGGAGTTATTATCTGTAGATATTTAATTGGTTTGGTTTGGCCTGTGTTGTAGAGAAATGGGACACATTATCTGTGAGCCCCTCACAGTCTTGCTTAAAGAGCAAAAACACATTGCCCTACAGGATAAAGTTTCATAACCTGGGGACTGCCTGTACATCTAAATTATTTTCTCCTTTATTACTTCCTTAAAGATAGAAAAATAATTTTTAAGAAAAAATTTATTTGATTATTATTTGCTGGTCAGCTCACAAGTATCAATCATTAGGCTAAGTGAAACACAATTGTGTTTTCAATGAAACACAATCAGCTTGTACCATAGTTCTGCTTATTCTTAACTGAGAGCCCTTGAATATGTTACTTTATTTCTCTCTAGCTCTGATATAAGCATTGATTGAAAGACTTGTATTTTGTAGATTTGTTGTCCAATTAAACAGCAAAAAAATCTAAGCACATAGTAGGAGTTCAATAAAATATGAAACATCATTCTTCTCTCTAACCTGCTTCACACTATATGGATATGAAATAGCACTTTTTAGTCAAAAGAAAGATTTTATCATACATGGGAAGAGAAACTAATTTTTCATTTATGTAGCCAAAATGGAAATTTTTCAATACAAGTAGCTATATCTAGAGAACTGAACATCAGTGACTATTAATTCTCAATCCAATTTTGACCAAAAGCGTGGATCAATAGTATATACTTAAGTGGTAAAACAATGCTTTTTTTAATATAATAGCAAAACTGACTGTAAGATGCTGAGTGAGTTTTCATTCTCTATAGAGATATCTCCAGTCATAAAGAGCATATAACGCAAATACCATGTTTTGAATGGTATCCCTATAACAGTTTTCCTTTCCCTTTTATTTTTTATGTTTTAAAAACACATTCCAGTATATTTTTTCCTGTTTGTTCAGCTGCTATGGCTCCGTTGTATTTTCTAAAATGCTCATTCAGTTCTTAGAGGATTCCATCATGTTCTAGTTGACACCACTGTTCAGGGGAGTCTCAGGAGTTCGTTTTGTGTCCCGATAGATAACCTGAGTTTGACAAGTCTAGTTTACCAACGTCCAGATCAATCTAAGAATTAAAAGGAGTTTAAGAGTGTAAATCAACAATAGCTTTCACCTAGTCAGGTATATGAAGATGAAATGAAAGCAAAAGGGCTATGTACCGTTCGCGGAGACTTGCTCCGTTCTATGACAGAGCATTTTTGTCCTGTAGAATCCACACTGGCCAAGTTATCTCTCCTGGAGGGAGAACACTGCAAGTTTCCGTTAGGGAGAATCATTTGCCTTTCTTAAGTTTCTGAGTTTCTACATAGTATATAGGTTATCTGGCACATGGCCTAGTGGAAAGACTTCCGAAAATAAAACAGGTTTCTTGTTATTTTTAACTTCCCATCTCATTTATCACCTTAATTTGACTCATTTTCTTTTGACTCATTTTCTTTATCCATAAATTGTCCAATCTAATAGCAGGCCTGCTGGCCACGGTGCTAGAATAGCCAAGGGATAATGGCTAAGATAATGACGGTGGTTGTATTCTAGGAATTCTAAAGGTCTTTATTAATTTAGATTGTAGTTCTTATCACACAATAAAGCAATTTTAGGATCCAGGTAAATTTGAAACAGAAAAGATATAAAACTTATATGTCTGAAGAGCATATTTGGGGCAAAAACAAGCCATCATGAGGAGGTATCCATATCTGGTTATGGAAAGATGAGATGACCCAATAACAGTAGGGAGGGGATTGTCTTATGCATGGAACTATGTCACCACAAGAGGCATCTGAAAGCTCCAACTGCACTATCAGTGCATGTCCTTGTTGAGTTTTAGGTACCCGAGCCCCTGGGGACAATGCTACTCGATTAGATAGGGTCATGAGGATTTGGAATTGACTCAATGGCAGTGAGTTCGCCTTTTAATCTTAATGAAATTTTACAAGACTGGGCAAGCTGGATGTAGAAAGGGAAATTTGATGCAGAAAGGCACACATAGTGGTAAGACCTTTACCTTTTGAGGAGGAAAAGAAGTGCATAAGAAGTGCATAAGAAAGGGAGCAGGTCTCAAGCATCAAAGAAGAAGAAGCACATCATTATGAATGAAGGGGGAACAGGTGGGAACCTAAGGCCTACGGGGCGGGAGGGAGTCATGGGGAGGAGACAGACCAGTCAAGGGCCACCCAGGCAGTGATGATGCATACAAGTTTCCTGTAGTTCCTGAAGCCTTCCTACCCCCCAACCATCATGGTCCCAACTCTACCCTACAAATCCAGATGGACTGGAGAAGGTACACTGGTGGAGAGGGGAGCTGGAGATATGGGGAAACCAGGATGGGTGAGCCCCTGTAGGCCAGTGGTTGGATTGGAGCTGCTGGAAGGGTGGAGAGAGGGTGGGGTAGAGAGACAGAACCAACTGCAAGGATATACACATAAGCTCCTATTTGAAGGATGGGCACCAGGGGAGTGGATTGGGGGAGAGTTCGGGTGGTGTAGGATATGGCAGAATAATAATAGTTTATAAAGTATTGAGAGTTGGTGGGAAGGAGAGAGCAGGGAAAGAGGGGAAGGGATGGAATATCCGATGATGGGGGCTCAGGGGAGAAGGCAGATGATTGGAGAATGATAATAGCTACGGACATGTGAAGGTGCCTGGCACAGTGTGTTTATTTATGTATTGTGAGAAACAATGTATGAGCCCCCAATAAAATGATTTAATAAAATAAATAAAAAATAAATATAAACAACAAAAAAAGAAGTGCATAAGCAGCAGAGAGTCACTAAGAAATACAGAATTTGAATAAATCAAAGGGTTTCCCTCTAGCACTCAAGCCAGAAAAGGTAAACTGGTCAGAACACTGGAATTGAATGGTCAACTTTAAAAACTGCAAGTGAATGAAATTATTTTCTTTAAAGCCATCAATTAAATTTTTTGGAACAGAAATATTTGATAATCAGGACAGGTTATGAGGCATTGAAGGTTGGAGAGAGTGGCTTGTATGCTGTAGGTTTTGTGGTTTCATGTAGTGATTGAGAGCAAAGAATAGGATGATAAAAACTAATTAAAGAGATGGCATGGCAGACTGAGCCCCGGTGGTGTAGTGGTTGTGTGTGGGACTGTGACCTACAGGGTTGGCAGTTCAAATCCAGGAGCAGCTCTCCCTGAGCAAGGCTGGGCCTCCCATTCCCAGCAAGAGGCAGTGATGCCCACAAAAAAAAGAGAGAGAGAGAGAAATGCCTTGCCAAGGAAACAGCACATGATTCACAAGCAGTGGTAAGGAAGGTGTAAGAGGCCTGGTAGGGCTTGATTAAGGGCAACATAACCGAGAGGAATTACTCAATACCAAATGAGGCTGAGCATGATAACAGGACAAAAGGAAAGTAAAGGGAAATAGAGGAAAGAACTAGGAGGCAAAGGGCATTTACGGAGGTCTCAATCCAGACTTGTCCATATGTAGATATGTTTATATATAATGATGGGATATAGATCTATGTGCATATAGCTGAAAAGCAACAGAACCCACATGGAAGAAGCTCACCAGCCTGTGTAACCACCAAGTGTCAAAGGGATCTGGTATAGGCATCAAAGAACAAAAACTCATGTCTTTGTGAAGGAGTGGAAGTGCAGTTTGATGACCCAAAGCCCACTTATAGCCCACCCTTACACAAGGGTGGCAAAAGACTTCAAGTCACTTGAACTAGATCTTATTACTCCTGCATTAGGATGACTACAACCCTGTGAAAGATACATTTAAAAAAATCAATATTGATTTTAAAACCCTTGGAATTCTCTTGTAGTTGATGAACAAGGGAGATTGCATTTGTCTATAGATAGAAAGCCACTCAAAAGCTTTATACCCATTTCATCCCAATATCCTACACTACCTACGAGTGGTTCAAATTTATTTTCTCTTCTTATTTTAAAAGCTTTTTTGAAGATTTTTTTTGTTTGTTCTTAGATCTTTCCTTTCTTTTTCCCTCACAATTCTTCTCACACCAATTCTTGGTCTTTCCGCAGATTTCTTTAGCATTATCTAGAGTAATGCAACACCCCAAAGCAAACTTTATAGAAATGGGAGAGTGAAAAGGTTTAAAAGTTTGTAACAAATATTACAATATATATTTAATAATACAATATATTTATATATTTACTATATATATAGGTACAGAAATATTTGATAAATAAGGCAGACTATGAAGCATTTGAAGGCCAGAGAAAGAGTTGCTTGTATGCTATCGGTCTTGTGGTTTCATGCAGTGATTGAGAGGGCAAAGAATAGGATGATAAAAACTAATTAAAGCTGAGCCCCGGTGGCGTAGTGGTTGTGCGCGGGACTGCAGCCCACTGGGATGGAGGTTCGATTCCAGCTCCAGGGAGCAAAGGCTGGACCTCCTACTCCCACCACCAGATGGCAGTGATCCCCCCCCCCAAAAAAAAAAAAAAAGACTAATTAAAGACATGTCATGGCAAGGCAGCAGCACGTGACCCAAAAATCAGTAGTGAGGAGGGTGTGAGAAGACTGGTGGGGCTTGAAATACATGCATAAATATATTTACATATAAATATATAATCATATATATATGGTTGCATAGCCTATGATGTTGTTATGGATCAAGGTGAAAAGCAATGAGAAAACCATTGAAAATTAAGTTTTGAAGGGAAAAAAATGGGATTTGGTTTGATAACAGTTATAATAGAACCCCGGCACTCCACTGCATCAGTCCTTGATATAAATGGATGCAAAATATTGAGAAAATTTTGGATCAGAACAAGAACAAAACATAAGAATCTGATCAAGTGCACATGATTTTTGTAAACAAAAGCAGTTCATGTTTCAGATACTCAGTGGTAGTTTGTGTTGTTAGAACATGGTGCCTAAGCCTTTGTGGCTGAATTTCAAGTATGTTGCTATAAGTTTCTTACTTTTTGTAGTTTTTTGTACTGTTTTTAAATAAAAAAGCATGAGTCCTAAGAAAGTGTTTTTTGAAAAGAATAATCGTAATTGATTGACTATAAGTAACTGATTGGCTATATTATCAGTATTGTTGATGATAATTTAGTAAACCCTTTCAGGAAACAGGGAAATGTCAACCGCAGACCACATTAGACAGAGTTTTTTCTTGTTGTTTCAGAGAAAGCCTGCCAGGTCCGAGTGAAAAAAGGCAGAGAAGGGAGGGAAAAAAAAACTCCTGGAAAGCTGTTGATTTTATGGAAAGGGATTCCACTTCCAATAATGACTCTCCATACTTCCTCTCCATCCTCATCAGTCTCAAGGTAAGAGCCACACTGTAGTTGTTAAAAACTTTTTTAATTGTGTTTCTTATTTGAATTATATTAGTTAACTCTGAACTTCTTCACTTTGAAAGTTATGTGCAGGTTTTATACAACAAGGCAAGGTTAGGGTAAAAATTAGGTGGTTGAAAACAGATTGATCCTTTATCAATTATTTCTTATGGGAAAAATTAATATGAAACTCAACTGTACCGCATCTTGACACTCCTCTTAGAACAGTCGCATTGAGTTCTGTGATTCTACTGTATATGCTATGTGTTTATTGGAAATAAATAATAGACTTCTTGTTCCTTTAGAACTCTCTGGTTATTTTATTTCTTTTCTTCCTGAAAATCTAAAGTCACTGATTGGATTTTGTAATGGCAGCGGTCCAAATTAAAATTTATTCCCTGCCTCAGGTCCAGTGTATAATTAACAATTCTAACAATTCTAACTGTCAGATAACAGATGATTACAGAAACAATTCTACTCATGTTGAGTAAATGAATAAATACTAATCAGTAAAATAAAGTTTATTATAAGTATTCTTAAATAAGAGACTTTTATATTAGAGCCTTCCAATGACCACAGTGATAGAGATTAGTAGTAATCATTTTACTTCAAATTTTTGCCTGTGTTTGTATGTTGAAAATATGTACGACAAACATACACAAGTTCAACAATTTCTACACATATAAGTAAATAACATTCATTTCCTTATGCAAGTTGCAAAATCATTCTTGCTATTTTCAGATTATTCTTCTACCATTAGCATGCACTCAGTGCCCTCTCTGAAAAAAAAAAAAAACTACTTCTCTTTATCTCTCCTTCCATCCTTGGCAATCATTACTAACCTTTAGTTTCCCAATATTTGATTGTTCATATACATGAACTCATGAAATATTTCTTTTTTAACACTTAACTTGTTTAGTTCTGCTATAGTTAAGCACTTAGCTGCTAATCGAAAGAGAAAGTGGTTAAAGTCCAGCAGCCTCTCCATGGAAGACAATCCTAGTAACTTGTTTCTGTAGATTGCAACCAAAAAAACCCCGTGGAGAGGCAGGTCAATCAGTCAATGTGTTCCAGCTTTAGCTTACCATGTTGCCCCCAAAGCTACTTAACAATTCTCAGGTCTCTTGCTCTGGTTCTGGGTAAAATGATGTCAATATACGGAATTCTGAGCTGCTGTGATCTTTATCTTAGCAACTCAGACACGCCATCACTCCTTTTACAAATTAGTCAGGTCAACTTTTCCTTTAAATGATGAAGCTTATCAAAGGGAACACATTTTCAATCAATGAGGCTGGGAAAATGTGATCTCAACTTACAAAAAAATAATAAATCACGATTCATGGCTCTCCACACCTCACACAGTACAGTAAATAAAAATTAAATGGATCAATGAACTAAATGTGAAAAATGAAACAAAAAAATTCTTAGATGAATAAATGAATTAATAATGAATTCAAAGAGATAAAAAGATATAAAATAGCAGAAGAAAAAGTAGATATATAACACCTCATGAAAATTAAATGCTTTTATTCATCAAAAATATAATCAAAAAATAAAAGCCAACCTAAAATTAAAGAATTATTTGGAAAACAGGTCTGCCTTGAGTCTTAGATCACACACACACACACACACACACACCCATAAAGTCCACAACTTAACTAAAAAACAATAGACAACATCAAAAAATGGGCAAAGTCCTTAAATAAGCATTTCAGCAAAGAGTTATATTCGAGTGGCTAACAAGCATGTGAAAAAATTCTCAAGTCACTGGGCATTCAGAGATGCAGATCAAAAATCACAAGGAGGCACAATCAACTCCTTTAGAAGAGTTCAAATCCATTCTGACTCACGGTCACCCTACAGGACAGAGAAGAACAGCCTGTGAGTTTCCAAAACTTAACTCTCACAGAGAAAGACAAGCCTTTCTCTTACAGAGGGGCTAATGGTCGCAAACAACCGATCAGCAGCTCAGTCTACAACCATTAAACCACCTTAGCGGGGCGATTTTAAAACCGTGAGATAAATGGAGAACTGTCTTAGTTAGGTTGTAGAGAAATTGGAGTATCCCCTCACAGGAAGGTAAAATTCTATAGCAATTGTGGGAAACAGTTTGGCTCTTCCTCAAACAGTTTGCTACAGAACTACCAGATGACTCAGAATCTCCATTTCAGGCCATATAAAGAGGAAATCAAACATAAACATATGCAACAATATTTATAACAGGGGAGATGGGAAAACAACAGAAATGTTCATCAATAGATAAGTGGATACATAAAAGGTGGCAAATACATACACAAATGGATTTTAAAAAAATTATTGTGTGATACAAAGTTGATTCCAACCCATAGTGATTTTTTTTAATGTGATATTTGTATTCTTTGGGAAATTGCTTTACTTTCTGTGACTCGCAGTTTTTATTTTTACACTAGAGACAATATCTATTCCATGTGTTTGGAGAACACCTAAAATGAGATTCCCTACATAGAATATGAAGAAGTCCTGGTGACACTGTGAGCTAAGTGACAGGTGGCTAACAGCAAGGTCAACTGTTTAAGGGCACCATGTATTTCACAGAAGAAAGATGAGGTTCTTCGTCCCCATATAGATTACAGCCTCAGAAACCCTATGCAGGCCTCTCAGAATCAGATTGCATTTGAAAGCAGTAGGTTGGATTATGGAGAATATCTAGAATAGTTATTTGCACTTAAAAAACTAAGTGTCGTCATATTCATTTCTGACGTATGAGCATAATTGGGTTTCAGATACCTGGTAATTATAAGGAAAATAGGAGTGGATCATTTCACATCATATTATCAGGATGTAGTATCATTATATAACTATTAAATTACATCATTATAAAAGCTCCAAACGACTAGACTCACAAGTCAGTCAAATTGACACATAATTTTTACTGTCAGATTCAGCCTTACTTTTGCCTCATTTTATACTTTATTATTACCAAATGCATGTGTTAAATGGGCAAAATTGTCAGAGAGTAGCTTTTAAATCTATTATTGCAAATGTAGAATGTTAGATAGTGTGTTAGTCAAGATAGACTAGAGGAACAAATTTGAGACACACGCATATAGGTATAAGGAAAGGGTTTATATACAAAAGAAATGTGACACTAAAAAGGCATCCCAATCCAGTCCAGTGCAAAGTCATAAGTCCAATATTAACCCATATGTCTGCAATCAGTCTATAATGTCTGCTTCCAACTCAGGAAGTCACAGGTCAGTGGGTGCAGAATTCTGGCGCTGGCAGGGGTCTCCCCATGGCTCTTTGCTTCCAGGGCTCAGGTCCATCAACAGCATGCCACTGCAGCTTCAGAGGTCTGTCTTCATCAGGGCAAAGCCATGTGGTCTCTCCGCTAGCTCCTCCAACTTCTCGGAGGCTGCATCTTGTCTTTTCCATGATTAATTGTCTCTGAAACTAACTCCCAACAACTGGGGAAGATAGCTTCTCATCTTCACGAGGGAAATATCGCGAGATTTCCCTGGAGTCTCACGTGAAAGCCATGCCCACATAGAGGCCTCATCGGCTACTCAATGGCTTTCTCCAGAATAACAGGCCAGACTCCACCCCTACATTTCAATTTTAAAATTAACATAAGCACATGACTGCTACAGATGTGAGACAGTCAATAAGTGAGGAGTCTTCTCCAAATTTATACAACTGATTAGTCTCTTAAACCTTATTGAGTTCTGACTGTGCAAGTCACTATAGCATGCATCAAAAGATTTAGTTCTTTGAGTAATATTAATGCTAATAATTATTGACATTGATAAGTATCACTAATTGTCACTAACTTAGATTTGAACCATTTTTCTTTCAACTTGAAAATAAATTCCCTTCAATTTAAATTGTACAACTAAAAATTGCTAGAGACAGTACTTGAACCTATGTCCTTTTATTCCAAATCCTGCACACTTATTTTGGACCAGCTAAGTGATAGCAATAGAAATTCCTTCCACCTCACAAATCCACCTAGATAGGGCAAAACATGTACATGGGTAGAGATAAGAGCTGGAAACACAGGGAATCTCGAACAGATAAACCTCTCAGGGTCAAAAATTGAGAGTAGCAGTACCAGGGAGCGAACAGAAGGGAAGGGAACAGAAGGGAACCAACCAAATTGATCTACATATAATATAACCACTCCCCTCCCTGAGGAACAGACAGCAGAAAAGTGGATGAACGGAAACATCAATCAGTATAAGACATGAAAAAAAGTATAGATTGTCAAGGGTTCATGATGGTGGGAGTGTGAAGGAGGGAGAGGAAAAATGAAGAGCTGATACCAAGGGCTCAAGTCGAGAAAATGTTTTGAAAATGATGTTGGCAACACGTGTACCAATGTGCTTGACACAATGGATGAATGGATGGGTTGTGATAAGAGCTGTACAATCCCCCAATACAATGAAGTAAAGAACCAAAAATAAATAAAGAAAAGAAAAGAAATTCCGGAGTCTTCTAACTCAGAAATGAATGTTTTGTCTGATGCTTGGAGGATAAGGGAGCTTTTCAGAAGTTGTAAAGCCATTCTCCAAAATGACTTTTTGAAGGAAAGAATGTTCTTTATTTGAACTTACTACTTCATGCCCATGTTAATGGCAGGGTTTTGTTGTTGTTGTTTAGATTCCTTGTGAAGCTCATCCCACAAATGAATTCTAGTCCCTACAATGTCAGGACTGGCTGTACTTTTGGCTATTGACATTCCATTTTGGATTTCACAAAGGACTTCAAATGCAATCACTTTTACAAGCCTTTGATGCAAACCAAGTGACTGCCTAATATTATTAAGCAGCTGAAGGGCAGGTAAATTGGCTGTGTTTTCTAAAAACGACTTTCATTTCCATCTAGAACATGATTACACATTGTAATACAGTACATCGAACAGTCAAACGCCAAAAAGATAAGCTATTTTTAAAAGAATACAAATTTTTAAACTACAAAGACTGGAGATTTTTTTTTAATAGAAATTAGAAAAAAATACTTGTCAGAAAGGCCTTTCTAAGACAGCACTGAAAAGAACTTTGAATGTCTCCTAGGTGCTTTCAACTTTTTAAAGCATGCTTAATCGCAGTATTATTCCATTTAACAATTTCCATCGAGTAGATTTTCCAGCTTTAAAAAAAATGTGACTGCTCCGGAAAATGAAAGATTGTGACAAAGCTGAGCTCAAGCTAGAGGTCATAAATGTTGTTCAGCAGTATGTTTCATATTTTGCACAACCCATAATTGACGAGTGATAAAAATCAAAAGTGCTATATACAAGGGTAGAAAGTCACTATTTTTAAGAAAATAACTAAAGCCTATTGCTATTTTTTAAAAATCCTAGTTCTTTATACTCCTTGAGAAAGCTACTATAATTTCACAGCTTCAAATAGAAAGCACAACCATTAATCACAAAGCCAAATGCGTTGTTAAAGGAATGTAGGGAAAATGCAGTTTTCAACAAAGACATTCTTTCATTATTTCTTCTTTTTGTTCTCATTCATTGAACCAAATTGCCAATGCAATTTAATGTGTTCCCACATCTACTTCAAATCTAGATGGACATATCAGAGAATCAAATAGTTCAATTATTTCTGGCTGGCCAAAGGTAAATTTTGATTTTACCAATTATTTCATCATTTGCCCATCCAGAGTGAGTAGTATTCTGCGGTAGGAAAAGCTGCAATTAATTTCTGTGCTATTACATATACTTGTGTGTTTCTTCTTAAAGAGTCCTAAGGTCATCTATATTATTTCTTAAAGGTGGAGAGCATCTTATGAAGCTCCTCCCTTCCCAACCCTGATATATCAGTGGTTTTAATAATTGTCACAGAGAGTTGGAGATTTAGATGTAGTCTCAGATTTAGATTTATTCTCAGATTTAGAAGGAGCAGGCCCTTTGCCTTTGAGAAGAGAAAGTCATTCATGTCTCCCCTTATTTATTTAAAGAATAACTGTAGAGTAACTTCTATAGAGAGAGAGCGCTAAGAATTTCTGTCCATGGAGCTTACATTCTAGTGCAATGTGGAGACCAGGAAACAAAACATCAAAGAGGAAGCTAAAGTAAAAACTTCTTACTTCAACAAGTGCTGTCAAGGCAAGATGCAGGGTGCTCTGAGAGTGTGAAAGATTGATTTGAAGGATAGCTTCAATTCTTTACACCTTCCTATGACCATGAACTTCACAATGTGTCTTTATAGCTTCTTTATTAAGAGGTGAAATCTATTTCTTTGCTTTATGTATCTGTGCCTTGGGAAGATCTTTGGCCAGAGGCATATATGACATCATGGCCTTTCAGAGCACAGGCTCAAGGGTCCTTGTGAGATTCAATATTTTTTTTTCTGTCCGGACAAGATCAGCTGACCTACTGAACTAATTCCCAGCTGACAGACTCATGTGTCTAGTCAAACACATCTCTGATCAGCAGAATTGCCCTCCTGGCTCAGATATCCATGAATCTGCATAAATACTTATGCTTGTGTACCACTGCAGGAGGATGATCTTTTTGTGGCGCAATGTTATTAGGAGCATATGTAATTGAACTTTTTTTGTATCCGTCTAGTTCAGGACAGATTTTCCAGAGGAAATTCTATTATATGAATAAAATAAAAAAGGGAAAATGTTTAACAAAGCAGATAACTGGAGATGAGATAATAGAGGGTAGGAAAAACCAAATCAAACCAGAGACGGCACAGTTTTGACAGCAGTTGTAGGACAACTAGCAAGACTGGAACATCACCCCAATGACAGTGTGCTACGAAATTATACATAGCGGCCACCCTGATAGGGCCTCCGCAGAATCCCTGGGTGGTGCTCAGCTGCTGGGTGGTAGGAAAGTTGAATCTACTCCAAGATAGCTAAGAAGAAGAACCTGATGGACTTCTAAAAAAATAACTTTCCCCCAGATCTCTACAGTGCACAGTTCTGTGATGGGACACATGATGGAAACTGGTCAAAATAAAATTTTGTAGCCTGCATTTTGTCAGAAAACAATGAAAAAGCTGAAAATTTTAAGCCAAAAAAATCCCATGCAATGTGGACAATATTAGTAGAAGCATGGCTGCTAAAGGAAATTAAAATTAAATTATGTTTAATTTAAGGCAATATGTCAATTTATCTAAACCTAGGCTTGGATCACCATGCACTTTTTTGATCTTCGTCCACTGAAAAAAATCTTCAATCTATCTTTGACAATACTGTAATATAGTGAAAAACAAAAACAAAAGCATGGATTGTGAAGTTGGATGTGTGTGTATTCTTCTCATGCTTCCCTTGCACATGAACGTCATTCCTTTAACTTGTATGTCAAAAACTCCTTTCTTCTTAATCGTTCATTTCTTCCACAATCTTCTAGCCTGGTCATCTATTTATTTATGAGCCCTCAGACTCCTCTCTATGGTCACATTGCCTTCCGAATGAGGCAATCATTTCAGAAATCTCTTGCAAACTGTAAGACATTCATTATGATTGCCCTGATTGAAGCCTTCCTTCCTCTGTGAAGGCATCGCAGATTACTCCGAACTAGTTGACCATAATTGGTGCCCGCCCCATGATGAACACTTTCATGTCAGACGCCAGCTAGACTAGTAGAGCCTGTAGAAACAGAACAGCTTTTAGGGGTTTTTAAAAACCACCAATCGCACTATAAGTAAACTTTGTATATCCACAATGCAATATCTGCTAGGTACCTGAGAGTTTTCCAGTGCGTATGTTCGATGAATATATTTTAAATCCCCCAAGCCAATCGCCACTGCCGTTGAGTCAATTCCTGATCACGCTGACCTTGTTGGATGGAGTAGAACTCTTTCTTTTTGTGTTTCTGACTTTGGCAACCTTTACAGGAGGAGGAAGACTCCCTCTGTTTTCCTTTTCTGGCGGAGTGGCTGGTGGTTTGGAACTTCTGACTTTACAGTTCAGTTGGCAGCCCAAAGCTTACCTGACAGTGTCGTCAGGATACAGGACGCTACTCCACCACCACCTGGACTCCTTTAGATATTTACATTTTAAAAACAATGAAAAAATCACAGCCAGCATGTCCATGCTGGTTCATAGGGACCCCCTGTGAATTCTGAGACTGTTTACAGGAGGAGAAAGCCCAGTCTCTCTCCAGGACAATTGCTTGTGGTTTCCAACGGTGGGCCAGGCAGATTGCAGCCCAGTGCTCATGAAAATAAGTGCTACTCTCTAGGATGCAAAATAACTCTTCGTTCTAGGGAGGTATTATTATTATTATTATTATTATTATTTGCAGTAAATTGTTGTGAAAATTGGATAACCTATAGTGAATATTTCTGATTAGGAAATGCGGGATTTTGGAACCGTAGCTTGCAGATTGAGAAAGAATTTAATTTTACAGTTCTGGGACTTTTTGTCAGCTTCAGTTCACCAGAGACATTGTTAGGGGGGGTGGGGGGCATCTTATTGAATAACAGTAGGATAAGGAAAGTCTCTGAATATTCCCTTTGGAGGACTGGCCAGTGATGGTTAATGCAACTTGTTTCCTATAGCATACAATGATAGCATCATTCACTCTTAAATCAAATCTTCAGTAAAAGTCTTTCTCACAGGAGAACTGATATCTGAATTACTTGGGGATAATCAAAAACATCAAGATGTAGAGGATCTTATAGGTGGAATGGAAGTAGTGCAGAGATCACAGGAGCCATGCAATAGTTTGTAAAGGTTCTCCCCCTAAGCATTAGGAAACATTTTTATATAATCTTTTATGTTCCATCAATAACTTTACTGTAACACAGATAGCACGTGCTCACTCATTAGTCTTTTTTCCCCTGGGGTGTAGATAGAGGAATGAAGGAGAGAACTATCTGGAGAAAAGTGATTTATTTATTCCATCAAGTAGCAGTTAAAAATAGAATTTAGATTCTTACATCCAATTCTCATTAGGATGACACTAGCCCACCACCAAAATTAATATGTTTTTACCCTAGAAGCAATTTTGTATTTTCTTGAGAAGTTCTTAACATTTAACAGGTTCATAGAAATATATCACTACACATCTCACTTTCTTATAATACGGCGACTTGTTTTGTGAGATTATTAAAAAATTGAAAATCTCTGTCAATTTCTTAAATCTAAAACAGATCACACATGCCTTTGGGTTGCACTGATAATTACTAGTTATGGGTATACAAAAGTTACTTGTTATTGGAAATAAAAGGGATCAGTAGGTGTAAATATTTAAACCAAACTCTATCTGCAGTGATTCATTTTTCAATGCACTCTGTACACAGATAAGACTCTTTATATCCCTATGCAATGATCTGAGAGAATTCATTGGAAGCATAACTAGTTTCTGCAAATAGATTTGGGGTTTCACCGTCATTTACAGCCTTCCGCTAACTGGATGTTCAGAATTTTAGTTCTAATACTATTCCCTCTTCTGATCAAGGATTTTTTTTATTTGCAACCATTAGATCATTCGGACTGGTATATTTCTTCTATTCAGACTTAGCTACCATCTTATTTGGATGGCGTCTTGTATAAGACAAGCCTTTAAGTTCCTAAGCTCCATTGTTTTTGATAGCCAGGTTCCGTCTGCTTTCTTCACAACACTTTGCTATTGCACCTATGTATACAGTAATCATTTTATGAGCACAGGTATCAAGCAGTGCCTCAACATAAGAAAAAAATCATTCTTAGAGTGGGGCTTATGATTGAGTTTGAGCTCAAAATTCACCTAATGCTTATATGTATATATCCCCGGTCCACTTTACAGCCAGCATTACCAGGTTATGGAAAAGTTGTGAGTAGTATGTAGATGAAATTCAATAATTCTATTAGTCTAGCCAATGGTACATAACTTAAAGAATATATACATATATATGTTGTTTCTATTAGGGACCTTCTAGTCAGTTTCTTCACATAGCTATCATATACACAATTGCTTCCAGGCTTAAACCCATTATTTTAGCCACTGTGTCAATCAGTCTCATTGAAGGTCTCCCTCCTTTTCACTGTCCCTCTATTCTAACAAGCATAATGTCCTTCTCCAGGGACTTGCCACTCCTTATGCCAGGTCCTAAAAACATCAGATGAAGTCGTACCATCATTGCCTCTAGGGTGCATTTTGGCTATACTTCTTCTAAGACAGATTTGTCTGCTCATTTTGCTAGGTTGCGGTGCTTTCAAAATTCCTTGTCAGCACCCTGGTTCAAATGTATCGATCCTTCACAAGCCTTCCCGATTCAGTGTCCTACTTTCACGTGTATATGACGGGATTCAAAATACTATGACTTGGGGCTGGTGCGCCTTAGTCTTTGAAGCAGTCTCTGCCTTCAGCACTCTGAGGAGGTCTTGTGTGGGAGATCCGCCTCATGCGATGCAATTTCTGATCTCTTGACTGCTGCTACCACGAGAATTGACTGTGGAGCCAAGCAAGACACTTTGGCGACGTCCGTATTGTGTCTATTTATCATACTACCTATGGATTCCGTTCTGAGGACTTTGGTCTTCTTTACATGAAGTTACAGTCCTTGATCTATATCAGCAAGTGCTTCAGGTCTTTCTTACTTTCAACGAGCAAGGTGGCACCATAACCTATTCGATCTGTAAGAATTTTAAGCAGTATATCTTCATGTTGAGAATTTTAAGAATAGAGAATAACTGTGAAATAAAAATCACCTCTTGTTTCAATAAGAGATCTGTCTTAATACTTAGCTATGAATCCTTCTATTTTTTGTTGAGTAAGTATTTTCCATGTAAGCTTATTTCAGAAATTGCTTCCATGACAAGTCCAAACATATAGACAAAATTTTAAACTGTTCGGCAAAATTTCCTCATCTTTGAAGTGAGGATATAATAAGTCACTTAAAACAAAAACTGACTATAAAGATTATGGAGGTAGTATCTGTAAAGCCCTAGAAGGAATGATTGACACATAGGAAGTATTCTATATTTATATTATTGAATGGGGAATTATTTCATGCGATTCCCCTTATATCCCTACAAATGGTATAAAAAGGTGGGAGAATACTGTTGCATAAGCTGACTCTAAGAACAAAATAGGAATACAAAACAAACCTATTACCATATAGTAAACTTTGATTCAAAATAGCGCCATAGGACAGAGATGGAACCCTGTTTCATAGGGTTTTCAAGGCTGCGATGTTTGTATGGAGTCAAACTGTTCCATCCTTCTCCATTGGACTGGTTAATGAACACCAGCCTTTTGGTTAGCAGTTAAATACTGAAACAGTGGGCACCAGGGTTTACTCTGCCAAGATCAACCTACTGTCATCACACTGATTCAGACTCTTAGTAACTCAATGGATACATGAGAACTGTTCCGTGGAGTACCCTAGGCTGTAGGTTGGGTTGATAGCCTGGTAATCGCAAGGTTTTCGATTCAAACACACCAGTGACTCTAAGAGAAAAGACAAAACTCTTGGCTCCCATGAAAATTCAGAAACCTTACACAGAGTTTCTATGATTGGAGCCAACTCCATGGTTGTAGGTGATCTTTATGGGGTCAGAGTGCCACATCCTTCTCCTGCAGCATGGTTTTATGGTTCAAACTGCTACCTTTCAGTGAGAAGCCTAACACCTAACCTGCCGCACCACAAGACTCTTTCCTTAGTTTATTAAATGCTCCTAAAGTTAGTTGTATCAGAAAATAAGTGAGTGATCCAGGGGTCTCTAGCCTAGCAATGCACAATTGGCAAGCTACAACTGAAAACTTAAACTTCTTAAGTAGGTACAAAGGGAAGGATGAGATTCATTTTGATAATATATTTTGTTTATGGCAACAACTTTAATATTATCACTTTAATATAAACATACCAAAATGTTATCTCATGTATTAAATATTCAAAAACTGACTTATTTTACATTCACCAGAAGGAAATCTGACCCTGAGACGGTTGCTAGTCACTAGGGAGTGATGTCCTTTCTGACTCACTCTGATTCCATGTGACAGAGAAAAATTGCCCAGAGGGATTGCTAGGCTATAAGGTCCTCACTGAGCAGATCACCTGTGTGCCACAATGACTTCTTCACCAGAGGGCACATTTTAGGATAAGTAATGGGGCATTTAGTAGGAGACTTTATGTTGTCTATCCAGATACACATGCCATAAACATACACCAAAATATACACATTTAAAGAATCTTCATTAAAATAGTCACATTTTAATAAATTCCTGGTGAAACAAATTCTTTTGTAAAGAAATGCCAAATCCTGCTCTAAAGTTCTTAGGTAGAGATATATTTTCAAGATGTAATTAGAGACAATCCTACTGTATATATTATTCATAAACTTGGGAGGGTTATCTTTGTTCCTACCTTTCCACTTAGCAGTAGAGTGTGCACTGAGTCTTATATGAGCTATCATTTATTTAAAATGAACCTTCACATTGGCCATGTAGCACTTTTGTCAGTTTTGATTACTATAAGAACACTAAAAATAGAATTATATTTGTATAAGTAGATCTCTGATTATTTTCTGAGGCTCAATTCTGGAAGTGGATTTAGGGAATCAAAGGATATAGCTAACATAACTTTAGTTATAGACTCTCAAATAATCATCTCATAAAAGGAAAGGCTAAGCAAATACAAGGGGTATGTTGGTATATATGAGAAGGTAATCATGAAAGAAAAACACTGACTTTTTTTCAATTTAATTCTTTTTTACAAAACAACCTTATCACCTTAAAAGTACTCTCCATTACACGTAATAAATTTGTCAAATCTCTGCTTCCATTCTTGGAAACGTTTCTCAAATCCATCTGTTTGGATGGTTGACAGCACTTCCCTCTATTTTTTTCTTCTTCTGCAACATCAAATTGCTGTCCTTTCATGCTCCTCTTCATTCATGGAAGCAAACAGAAGTATCATGGGAAGAGATCAAATGAATTGAGCCCTGATAGTGCAGTGGTTGTATGCAGGGCTGCGGCCCAAAGGGAATCCAGCAGCAGCTCTCTAGGAGCAAGGCTGGGCTTCCTACTCCCACCAGGGCAGTGATGCAGGAAAGAGAGAGAGAGAGAGAGAGAGAGAGAGAGAGAGAGAGAGAGATATCAAATGACTCAAGGACATGGGACAAAAAAAACAGGCTGTTTTTGACAAAAACTGGCACACTTAGATGGCTGTGTGAGCAGTGTATTGTCCTGTGGCAAAATTGGTCCCCAGTCTGTCACAAACCAAGTCTTGTTTTTCTGCACACTGTTAAGCTATCTTTTCAGAACCTCTAACTAGAAAGCTTGATGAACAGTCTGACCTGCTGGAATGAACTCCAAATGCACTATGAGTCAGTATTTTCATCCTTACAGGAAGTTAGCAGATACCCAGAATGAGATTTGATGTTAATCAACATTTTACCTTTTATGAAACTGGAAAACATTTGAGATTTTCCCATAGCACCATCCTTGTAAGCTTTGTTCAATGTCACAAAAGTTTTTGTGGCATTTATCCTCAGCAAGAAACAAAGGTTCACAGTCACATGCTGTTGTCTGCAATCTGCCATCACAAAAAAATGAGGTTCAAGTAAAACTGCTAATTTTAAGAGAAAATTCACTGTGATCAGAGAGAATCTTCCCAGGTGATGCCAATGGGTGCACTAACTTGGAGCGAGTTGCTCTTTGATTGCCTAGTGGGAACAGTGCATATTATGAAAGCTTTGCTGTGTATAATTCCATATTTTAGGGTAGTTCTTCGTATATTCTATAAGGTATGCAGGGGTGAGTGTGCTCAGGAAGTTACCCTGTTATTTTTACATCATCACATCATTGTGGGGAAAATGGCATCTTACCATTGGTATTTTTTGGTTGCCATTTTTGAATATTTTGAAGCTTGAACATTTCTACTTGACCTAACTGTTCATCTTTGCCCCATCTTTTTCCTCTCCTGATGGCTTGTTTATAATTTTTCTAGTAGGCCATGCCATTATTTCTTTATCAAACTGCTGAAATTACCCAGAAAGCCTGAACCAATGTGTGCAGAGAGGTGAAGCAAGGCAGGCACTGCTGCTGGGTCACATAGAGCTTCGGACTTCACCCAGGGGCAGAACAATACAGGCTGCAGTTACAATCAGTTTAATCTTGGTCAGCAATTAAACTAACCTTTGGAATAAATCCCTATACCCCCGAGGCCCAGCTGTTATATTAGCACCGATAAAAAGCAGACCAATACTTCGTGTTCTATAATTTAAGCTTTGCCATTCGCTCAGAAGAGGATCATCTTTTGAAAAATATATCTGGCTGCAAAGGGCCTAGGGGCCTGTGGGCTCCTTCTGCATTTAACCACCATTAAAAAAATCCCGTGGAAGCTGTGATCTGTACAAGTTCAATCTGCCTTGGCCAGTAAATCAGTTCAGACTGGAGGTGCTTTACAATTTAAACAATTGGAGTTTTGAAAAATAATTCTTCTCTCTTAATAGAAGAAGGAAAACTTATTCCAGAGTCCTTCATGATTCTTTGAACTTTATTCCCTGTCCAAATATACTGACTCATTTGTACAATAAACATCTGTGCTCCTACTTCATTCCGTATACTTTACTAAGAAGGGGAAATAGCTGTTAAAGAATGTATCCATTCCAACCAAGAAAGAAAAAAAAGGAATGTATCCATTGCCTGTTTGGAATTAGGGCTTGGTGACATAAAATCTACCTCCATAAATGATGATTAGGAGATACCTGCTGCAGTATGGCATGGTCAGGAAACTCTGTGAACAGAAAAGAATAATTTCACAGGTGGAGAAAGCTGATATTGACACTGATTTTTGGGAGTTGAGTAGAAATTCAGCAAGCATGAAAGAAAAAGACAAACTTGACAGAGGAAAATGAAAAGCCAAGTTTGGGTTATAATCTCACAGTCTCTCCTCCCTCCCCTCCTAAGGAAGCAGAGACTTGGAAGAGTTTGAAACAGGAGAGTGGTTGAGATCCGCACACATCAGATTGCTCTCTCTCTCTCTCTCTCTCTCTCTCTCTCTCTCTCTCTCCTGTGTGGCTGACCTTGCCCGAAAATGTTATGCCTTAAACAAACTGACTAAAACCCTTGCTTATCAGTATAAACAGAGGGCACATTGTTCAATTTGAATACCAATGCCAATGAAGAAGGAGAGAGAGAGAGAAGGTCCCTGGGCTTGCAATGACACCAAGGACTGCTGTTATCTTACAGTACACACTCCTCCCATGAGGACTTGGAACGGGAAAGGCAAATTTTTGTAGAATTGGCATGCTGTGCATTTCTCTAGATGAAATGCCTTCTGCTGTATTTGAAATGTGAAAACCAAAGCATGAGAATCACCAGACCAGAAAAATGCAATAGACAAAGAGGGCCCTGTAATGTGAACAGGACAAGCTATCATTTTCCCCCTATATGTGCTTATTTTCCCCTTCCTGTTGCGTCTTCTGAACTTGACTTAACAGGATCTGGCTAATCATCCCCAGGAGAAGGATGCCTGGATGTTCCTTCCTTAGCTTTTGATAACTTTCTAAATACAGTGTCATCTTGCACAAGAAAATAGAGCAAGCTTTCTATCCTAGAAGAACCTCAGCATATTGTAACAATTTCACAACCTTGAAGGTGACATTTCCAAGTCATTGATTAGCAGGTCCATGCCCTGATGCAAGTCAGGGAGATTCATTACAGTTCTTTCAGTCACTAGAGTATTAAGAACCAAAATGCATCATTAACTCAGAAGTGGCCTGTGCCAGTTGACAAAAAAGGATCAACTCGACTCCGGTGACAGCGCCATCAGTGTGGAATCTTTAGATTTGAACACAAAAGGAAATAACTGCTTTTTTTTTTTTGCATTGGAGATAAAGAAATTAAGTCTCTATTGTATTTCACTTCTAGTCTATTTACTAGAAAAAATAAAACTATACATTACTTGGAAGAATGTAGGCATAGACCAGTTTTAATAACCCAAAGCATGTGAGGGCTGTATCCATTGGAAGAGTTGAAGCAGAGATCCATGATGGTAGTCTGCTTGCGAAAATGTTTAAGAAAATCTAGTGCATTGGAGTAGAGAGGGCCATGAGGGGAGCAGCAGGGGGTACAGAATGGAATTTTCTTTTCTTTTTCTGCCTGTTGTCTGTTAAGAACAAATGTCTTGAGTAAATGCCTTTGGTTTAATGATTTTGTCCATCATAGATACAATTAAGAATTTGACTCTTAGTTAAAAGACCAGCTGTTCAAACCTACCAAGGAGTGCCTTGGAAGAGAAGTCCTGTGATCTGCTCTCCAAAGGTCACAGCCTTGGCCTATGGAAACAACTCTACTCCACAAAGATGGAATTGCTATGAGTGGGAATCCACTTGAAGGCAATTTGCAATAGGAATTAAATGGAGGGCACTAGTTGTCATAAAACTTGTTTTCAAAATGGACATAAAAACTGAACAAAGGAAGTTTCTTTTCAAAATAATTAAAACTCAGCCACTTAAAAACCCATGCTACCCTGGACTAGTGAAGAAGAGTTAGGCATTCAAAGTTGGCATTTTGAGCTGGGATTCTGTATTTGACGTTCCCTACCCATGTCCACGGAGTGAATTCTGATTGCTGTTGACTTTGTAGAGGGTTTCTGAGCCTGGAAATCCTTACTGGAACAGACACCATCATCTTTCTCCCCTGGAGTTTCTGGTGAATTTGATGTGCCAGCTTTGTAGTTATTGGCCTGGTGCTTAATCCATAGCACCATAGGGTGTTTTGTTAAGTGAGTAATATTACCTCAAGTAAGGCTAACTCTTGATTCAGCTTTTCATCTGGTAAAGGAATACACAACAATGTGATATTTCCAGTCTATGAAATAGGCAGAAACCCTGATGGTGATGAGTTGGGCTTAGATCCTCAGGGTCAACAGTTTGAAACCACTAGCCACCCCTAGGGAGAAATATGGGTCTTCCTATTGCCATAAAGTTCCCATATCAAATGCTTGAAGAGGCAGGCCATTCTATCCTGGCCTATATTTAGGTCATTTTCTATTTACTAGCAGGAATCCGATGTTGTTTAAAGACAAAATGTCAACTTCTAGATGTATGTATATAGTTTTGACTCTCTGTTATTTGATTGTAGTCAGTGTTATTTGGAGATTAAGACACTCCTTGTCTGTTTCTCCAGTTTTTTTTTTTTAATGGACCCTGCTATGTGGCCAACCATCCATTTCCTTTATCAATTCCATGAAAAAAGTCAAGCAACTTGAGATTTCAAAACTGAGATACTCTGTGAAGTTTGAGATTGTTAAAAACATCTCACAGGGCTGAGCCCCGGTGGTGTAAGAGGTTGAGTGCAGGACTGCGGCCCGCGGGCTTGGCGCTTCAAATCCAGCAGTGGCTTCTCAGTAGCAGCACTGGGTAGTGTTCACGACCACCAGAGGGCAGTGATCCCCCCAAAAATTTCACAGCCTGGATAAATCCCACAGGCAACGAAACAGGAAGCTATGAAAGGGCCTCAAGGATGGTACCTAGAACCTGTGTGTAGAGCAAGATGCAAGACCTTCACTCCTGAATAAAATGGATGGATTTGACTCTTGTCTTTGACCGAGTTTCTTTCACAAGTGTAATTCCAAAACATTGGGATAGGAGAGACTGGTGTGACCGTCATACCACACACAAATGGAGAGTGAGAAAGATAAGAACCCAGCTTTAAATGGCACATTAATGCATACCTTTTGTCAAGGGTCCATCAGAATTATAAAGCAAAGGACAATGTGTGAGAGATGCCTCTGAATGTCTTTCTGCAAATGTGTGTGACTTAAAATATAAGATGAGCCTTATGTGTCTGAGTAGATCCATTGGGCTTCCTATGGCTGATTTTTAAATAACTGACTGATTCTTTCATCTAAGAGGCTTCTGAGTGGAGAAAAGCATCCAACTTTTCCAGTAACAAAGGAGTGTATTAACCATTTACAGAACCCAGGATCATATTGAGTTAGGGTAGAATCCATAGCACCCAGCTCAAATGGTTAGAAGTAAAACCAGGAGTGTGACAAGTCGATTTATTGTGCCCACCTGACCCACAGGCACATGTGCAGGTGTAGTTTGATTGAAGGACAAAGAGAGTTCCTGGTTTTCTTAGTCTCTGGCGATAAGAGCAGCATGCTTTAGCTGGCTCTCAACCTCAGCTTGTGAGCTACACTACCTGTGGGACAGCCAACCCTCAGATTCTGTTACTAGAGCTTGAGGGTCCTTTGAGACCTGCTTTGCCAAGCTGCAGGTGTGTACATCGCTTGAGTTTGAGACTGGTGGATCCTGTTGCCTTATGTAGGGTGAGTTCCATCTGGCATGCTTCGCTATGCTCCTGAACTGCTGACTGTTGGTGACCCACCCTGCTGCTTGCTGCCTGTGGGCGGACTCAGATTGCTTTGCTCCAGGGAAGACTCAGCTGTCTGCTTCCTTGACCTTGGACCCCATAGTCTTTGTGAGTTGAAAGACTTTCTGTACATTAACTATTACACAGAAGTGAGTTGAACTGAGCCCTCTGTACTGCTGTGTTTATTAATTATCTGATCTATTCCTTCATCTGTATAAGTCTCTATCTTTATCATCGATATCTATATATAGTGACCTGGTTTTGGTTCTCTTGAGAATACTGCCTAACACAGGGAGCAGTACTTACATATAGAAATCATAGGATGATTGTGTCAAAAAGACAGTGAAATCAAGACTACCTATGTGAATAGAAATTTTTTTAAATAAGACTTTTTTTTTAGTTTATTTGACTGAGAAGCAAGTCATCGGGACTTTTCCCCATTAAAACAAACAAACTCACTATCAAAGAATTAATACAGACTTATAATCACCCTATAAGAGAGGGTAGAATTGGGTGAATTTCTGTGCCCTTTAATTCAAAGTAGTAGAAAGCCTAATTTCTCAAGTGAAAGTGTGTGGTTTCAAAACACGGACCCTGTGGTTAGCAGCCCAATGTGTTACCCACCACACCAACAGAATTCCTCTCATCTCCCAAACAAAATCGCTGCTATCAAGTTCATGCTGACTTATGGGAACTTACAGGACAAGGTAGAACTGCCCTTTTGAGTTTCAAACTGCTTACCTAAAGCCTTAAACTACCTGGACTCTAGGTTATGCAAAATCCAGGGGATCTCATCCTTACTCTGTTTGTGGATTTCCCACAGACTGCTTAAACTTTCGGGACCTTGGTTCTTCATGTGGAAGTAAAAGTCTTACTTTCAATTGCAAAAACCTCTTCCAAGTCTCCTATACCCATTGACACTGAGTTCATTTTAATTCGTAAAGACCTCATGAGATCTTGCAGAGCTGTGCTAAGGCATTCAAGGCTGTCATGTGTATAAAGCAGACGGCCGCACCTTTCCCTGGATGGTTGTTGATGGGTTCGAACAGCAGATTTCCAGTTAGCAACTGAGCACAAGACCACTACACCCTGAAAGCGCCTTCCCTTCAACTCTAATTTCCTCGAATTCTATAAGATGCAATGCTATGAGACCCATTATTTAAATTGCCTCCACAGATATTCATGAGAGTAATTCATGTGAACGAAAAATGAGTTTTTAATAGCAGCAAATGCTGTATTTTTATATTGGGTTATTCAGCACTTCTAAAATTGCAAACAAAAATCTTTTCCAAAGGACAAAATATGGGCTTCCAAAGGTTCTTTGGAATAAATGCATATCGATGCAGTTACGATTCTTTGGTTTGGGGGAAGAGAGGACTTCATTGTTCCTCTCCTGACCACTCTGCAAAGATGGGCACATCGTTGAGTCGTGTAAAGTGGATGCATAGAAGCTGCTCTTTTTTATTTTCCTCTGAGGGAAAGAAATAATTTTTTTTTCACCAAATACACCAAAGCTAGAAAGATAACAAATTCCCCGATTCAGCTATTTTTTGTAGACTATGAAAGTCTCTCTGTAATAAAAATGAATAAAATACTCTCCAGCATCAACTCAAAGGGATCAAAATAGGGGAGAGTTTGCCAGCTTTGAGAGCAAGGTACTTACTTCCCCTAGACTTTTACAACAACCCTCTATAATAGCCACTGCCCTGTATTGTGATAAAGCTTCCCTTTCATGTGCAAGGAATAAAGTGCAAAAACCCTTCTCTTTGTATAATCTAATAGATGGTCTTCCCTGAGAATAGTGCACTTTCATTTGGATTCCCGAAAGTTTTGATTGGTCCATTTCAAAGGGGTATCCTTCTATATACCTATATATGTATATGCTTGTATTTTCCCCCAAACTTTTAAAATATCAATTTTCATTACTATGTTGTGTCAGTCTGGGTAGACTAGAGAAACAGTCATAAGCATGCATCGGTATATAAGGGAGAGGTTTATATGCAAGGAAAATGGAATATTGAGAAAGCATCCCAACCCAGTCCAGTCCAAATCCGTAAGTCTGATATTAGCCCATATGTCCAATATCAATCCATAAGTCATCTTCAGACTCAGGAAGTTCATGCAGCAACACCAGAACAATCACAAGTCAGTGGGTGCAGAGCCCTGTGTATCCAATGCTGGATTTATCTCAGTGCTGGCAGTGCCTCTCTGGGGTGTCTCGAGCAACTCAACACGGGAAAGCGTCTCTGTGGGGCATTTCTGGCTTCAAAGGTCTGGTTCCATCAGATTTAACCCATGTGGCTTCTCCTCCAGGATGTCTCACAGGGAGTCATCCTTATGTCTTGTCAGTAGAGCGTCTCCAAGGGACTAAGTCGTAAGTCTCTCTCTTCCAAGGGGGAAATGCAGCTGAATTTCCCAAAATTCTCAGGAGAAAGTCATGCCCACAGAGAAGTCTCATTGGCTATCTCCAGATTGACAGGCTCGTCTCCACCCCAACACTCCCAATCCTGAAATTGACATGAGATTACGTGACTGCACACAGATGTTCACAGAAAGTCACATAAATCTTCCATTCATTGTTGTGTTTTATTTTATATATGCATTTAAATATTTTGTGAGCACTTATGCTCTAATAATGAAAGGCACTGAGACATAGAAGAGAGTGAGATATACACCTCCTGATAAAGCTGAAGCATTACTTCAGGTCCAAGGGAGTGGGATAGAGAATATATGCAAATCCAAAGTGATAAACATGTGTGAAGTTATAAAAATGTGAACCTGTAACTTTTCTATTAAAGTGTGATCTGTGAATTAAACAGCCTGAGTCATCACCTGTGAGCTTCCTAAAAATAAAAAAGAATCTCAGATGTCATACAGGACGTGCTGAGTCTGAATTTGTAGTTTTACACAATCTTAGATGATTCATCACAAACCCGATGAAATCTGCTGGTTTTGAACTGATGACCTTGTGGCTAATAGCCGAATGCATGACCCAAAGTGTAACAAGGACTCCTAGGTGCGGAATGAGTTGGGCTGCAGTTCGAAACCACCCGATGAGGATGCCTACTCTGGTAAAGTGCCGGACTTTCAGAAACCTGTGTGGGCAGTACGACCTGGCCCTGGAGGTTTCTCTGTGTCAGAGTCATCTCCATGTTGGGGAGTTTGGCTTTTGAGTTTCAGATAATGCTGATGCATTCAAGTTCAAAAAGCATTGCTCTACATAAAGTTTATTCTGCCATCTTTTAAATAGACGCCAACAACTGTTTTTCACTCTTTGGGCAGACAAGGAGATTTAGAAAGACCATACATTTAATTGAAGAGCGACAGGAAGTACACACGTTTATAATGGACATTTGAAGCATGGGAACATGGCCACCCAGTGACGTCAAAGCTGCCAGGACCAGACACCCTATCAGTGACTACTGTAGACTACAAAGAGTTTTCCAACATCACTTCTCTGGGTATTTATGGACTGGAGATCATGCCCTGGGACTGATTCACAGCTGAGGCTGTACAACAGTTAAATCAGCTAATTCAATCTGTTTACTCTTTGTGGTGGTCATGTGCTTATGTTAATTTCATGATTGAGATGTAGGAGTGGAGTCTAGCCTGTTAATCTGGAGATAGCCATTGAGCAGCCAATGAGACCTCCGTGTGGGCATGGCTTTCTCCTGAGACCTCTGGGAAATCTCGTGATATTCCTTGATGGAGATGAGAAGCTATCTCCCCAGTTGTTTGAAGTTAGTCTCAGAGACGATAAACTATGGACAAGACAAGATGGCAGCATCCGAGGAGCTGAAGGAACCAGAAGAGAAGCCACACGGCTTTACCCTGATGGAACCAGGCCTCTGAAGCTGGAGAAGCCATGTGGAGACCCCTGCCAGTGCTGAGTTGCTTCTACTACCAGTGGATGCTGTTGATGGACCCTAAACCCTGGAAGCGAGGAACCCTGGGGAGACCCCTGTCGGCGCCGGGACTCTGCACCCACTGGCCTGTGACTTCATGAGTCGGAAGGAGACTTTATAAACTGATATCGGACATATGGACTAATATCGGACTTAGGACTTTGAACTGGACTGGGTTGGAATGCTTTCTCTATGTCCCATTTCTCTAGTATATAAACCCTTATATCCATATGCAAGTCTATGTATTTGTTTCTCTAGTCTACTTGGACTAATACACTCTTCTTCACTAAAGATGAACAATACATCTTCCTGCCATTTCATCTGGGGAATAGGAATTAGGTCATGCAAAATGGAATGAAGACATTCTTTGGGGGAGGGGGATTTGTCTTTTTAAGGCGTGCATTGCTTCAGATTTCTTCTAAAACTGCAAATTTTAGTGCAATTGAATCATATTCTAGAATGAGTTCAGAGTTAGTGAATAATGTGACAATTTTGCTTGATCACAATAGCACAAGTTCATCAAATACTAATCACATCCTGTCTCTATTACAGTAGCTTTAGAGTCAGTTTTGAATTCAGTAATATAATTACTTCAACTTTGTTCCCTTCCAAGATAACCTAAGGGCTTTGCATTTCTATATACAATTGGAACCAGTTTCTTCTAAGATATCTGATAAATTTTCTATAATTATATTAAGTCTATAAATTAATTTAGATGTAATCTAGAGCTAACATTATTTAGAGGTCCTTCATGAAGAAATACGAGTGTAATTGTATACCAGAAGAAAGAGCAGAACAAAGATAGAAAACAGAAAAAAATGTTTTACCACAATTCAAACAAAAAAATACTATTTTGCTACCATTCAGAACTTCTATTGTCATAACAAATGAAATTTTAAAATATTGTTTTTGTTGTTAAAGGTTTCATAAATGCTATGAATAATTAATGTACTTTATAGAAAGGTTCTGAAATTTATTCTGCTTTTATTGTTTAAATCTTTTATTGTTAAAGACATTATCATAGTTCACTTTAGATTTTTAATGGGAATTACTAATTTTCCCACATTGACCCATGTACCTGAGCACTGAATGAGTAAGGAAAAAAATTAGAACAACTGTTTTTGATTTGTTATTCTTTTCCTTTTGGTTGTTATTAGCTGCTGTGTTAGTCTGGGTTGACTAGAGAAACATATCCACAGACACTCATATGTGTGTAAGAGAGAGCTTTATAGTAATAAGTACTTGTTTTTTTGCTTTTGTGGGCATCACTGCTCACAGTGATAAGTAAACAGCACTTATGCACCAATAATATAACCTTGACCAATCCAACTCAAGTCCATAAGTCAGATACGAGTCCTTAAGTCTTTCTTCAGACTCACAAAGCCACATGCAATTCTGTGGGATGCAGGGACATCACAGGCTAGTGGGTGCAATCCACTGGCTGCATCACTGGGCTCTCCAGTCTCAGTGTGGCCCAGGCAGCTCTCTGAGTGATTGGATAGTAGGAAGGTGAAGCAGAGAGTATGTTGCCCATCTCCAGAGAAAAGGAGAGAAGGCCAACCTCAGAAAGTCTTTGATTTTGGTCCCTCCTCTAGTCAAGCTGCAACCTGATTGACAGGTTAAACTCCACCCACATGTTTCGATGGTTGTCATGTTGGCACAGAAAACCGAACTATCACAGCTGTCATGGAGTGGGTTCAGGCCCATAGAGACCTCATGAACGATAGGCCAAAACACTGTCTGGTCCTCTACCATCTTCACAATTGTTCCCATGCTTGAGCTCATTGTTGTCCCCAAGTTGTCAGTCCATTTCCTTGAATGCCTCCCCCTCTCTTAATGCCCTCTTGACCTTACCATACATGATATCCTTTCCCAGGGGCCAGTTTCTCCTGAGAACATGCCCAAAATATGTAGGATGAAGTCTCACCATCCTTGCTTCTATGAGCACAAGGCAAGTATTTCTTACAAGGCACATAAGTTTTTCCTTTTAGTCATCCATGGTGCTTTCAATTCCGGTACCACAATTCAAATGCAGCAATTCTTCCTTGATCTTCTTTATTCAATGTACCACTTTCACATGCAAAGAAGACAATTGCAAATACCGTGATTTGGATCAGATGCACCTTATTTCTCAAAGTAACATCTTGCTTTTCCACATCCTAAATAGGTCTTGTGCAGTAGATTTAACCAATGTCACACATTATCTAAGATAATGACTCCATGGGCATTGATTGTAGATTAAAGCAAGAAAAAAAATCCTTGACAACTGAAAACTTTTCTTGATTTATCCTGATGCTTATTGGTACAGTGGCGAGACATTTGGTCTTCTTTACATTGATTTGCAATCCACACTGAAGGCTGCAATTCTTGATCTTCAACAAGTTTTTCAAACCCACCTCACTTTTACCAACCAAGGTTGTTTTATCTGCTTATCTTGAGTTGTTTAATAAGTCTTCTCCAATTCTGATGATGTGTACTCCTTCATATGCTCCTGCTGCTCTGATTATTTTCTCTGTCTATAAATTTAATAACTGTAGTGAAAGGATACAATCCTGATATACCCTGATCCTAACTTGAACACATACCCTATCCTCTTGTTCTTTTGAATCACTGCCTCTTGATCCACGGACAGCTTCTACATGCTCACAATGAAGTTCCCCATTCTATCCATCGTTTGTCATGACCCACACATTTAATGCTCTTTCATAATCAATAACATGCAAGTAAACATCTTTCAGATATTCTGTGTTTTCACCCAAGACCCACCTGACATCAGCAATGATAGCTTTATTCCTGGCCCTCTTCTAAATCTGGACTGAATCTTTGGCAGTTCCTTGTCAACGATCTGCTATAATGGTTATTGGATTATCATCAGCAAAATTTTAAAGATAATGTGCAAAAAACTTAAAGCCAAGTGGTAGATACCAGGTGTCAGTATTCTGAAATGGACTTGCCTCTGCCATTTTGAATCAGATAATCATACAGTTTACTATCCTAGGTAGACTAGTTCAGGTAGACTAGAGAAATATATTCATAAACATTCATGTGTATAAGAGTTTTATGTGCAAGAGCAACTGTACATTAAGAAAACATCTCAAACCAGTCCAGTCCAAGGTCATAAGTCCAAAATTAGCCCTTATATCCAATACCAGTCTACAAAGTCTTCTTCAGACTCACAAAACACATGCAATGATGCTGAATACAGGATGATCACAAGCTAGATGTGTACAATGCCTTTGGATTCAGTGGCGCAAACATCTCAACACTGCCAGGGTTCTCCAAGTGGCTTCTTTGGCTTCAGAGGTCTGGTTGCATCAGTGTGGTTCACCCAGCCCAGAGCACTAGGGTAGCAATATGAGGCTTCTCATGGATGTCTCGCAGGAAGTCAGCCTTGTCGGTCCAGTCTCTTCAAGGTGGTGATACATTGTCAGTAGAAAGTCTCCAAGTGAGGGAATTGAGAGAAATAGTGTCTCCACCTCCAAGATGGAATTACCCAGAATTCTCAGGAAAAAGCCATGCCCACACAGGCTAGCTCCAGATTGACAGACTAGACTCTACCCTTACACTCTTTTTTTGGCATCACTGCCCTCTGGTGGTGGGAGTGGGAGGCCCAGCATTGCTCCTGAAGAGCTGCTACTGGATTTGACCTCCAACCCCATGGGCGGCAGTCCCGCACACAACCTCTACACCACCGGGGCTCAGCCTCTACCCCTACACTCTTAATCCTCAAGTTGACACCACATGAGGAGAGTGCTACACTAGGAATGACAAATGCAAATGCAATGACATTTCACAAACTCAAAATAACATTTCAAGAGCTATCTTAGAGTTCAATGCTGTCTCTGATAGGATAATATCTATTTCCATGCAAGAAAATATGAGCTGTACAACATTTGTCAGTCAACCTCCAAAGACAGTAATATAGGAATTGAAGAAATCTCTATCTTCAGTATCAAATTTATCAGACAGGTAATCTAAGTGATTGAAAAATGATTGGCAAGTGAAATGCAAAGTTTAGAAACAACAAAGGAGGAACAAGTGGAAAATAAGTGCTTTGGGACAGAAACAATGCTGAAGGTTGCACAACAGAGTTTTGCAAGATCAATGATATCATCGTCTAAGACATTTTCTTTCAGCAACACAAAAGCCAACTGTACAAATGGACTTTTCCAGATGGAATACTTGAAAATCAAATTGAAGAAACAACAGAGAAGTTAAAAATCAATAGCCAAGAGTTGGCCAGACTCTAACTGTGAAACAGTCCAACCATCGCTATTAGCTCAGGTCAGGTTGAAGCAGAAGCAACTTAAAACAAGTCCAGGGGAGCATACATATGACCTTTAATCTACCCTATATGGCTTAGAGAACATCTCAAGAACAGATTAGCTTCATTGAACATGAATAACAGAAGGCATGGGGAGTTGTAGAATAGCATCAAGAACATCAAACAGGAAGAAATCGAAAGGCTATTATAAAAAAGATGGAAAAGAGCTGAAAAATAAAAGTGACTGTCAGAAGAGATTCTAAAACTAGCTCTTAGAGAGAAGCTAAAGTGAAAGGAAAAAAGAAGCTAAAGTGAAGTCCAAGAACAGAAACTAATTAAGGGAAACTCCAGGCAACAGAGTAAAATATCATAATAAAATGTACAAAAACCTAATTAGAACAACAAAAGGAAGAACATACTCAAAATAATTTAAGTTGAAATAACCCTAGAAAAAAATGTAAGCCTCCAGTTGCAATCTGAATGATTCTTTGTGTAAAACACTGAATGATACAGGAGGCATCAAAAGAAGGGGGAAATACACAGTCATTTAACCAGAAAGAAGTAGTGGACATTCAATCATTCAGGAGTTAGCATATAAACAAGGATCAAAAGCATGCATGGAAGAACTCCAAGCTGCACAGAAATCATTAGCCAAAAATAAGACTCCAGGAATTGATGGAATGCCAATGATAATGTTTCAACAAGCTGATGAAGCAGTGAAAACAATCATTCATCGATTCCCGGGAAATTTGGAAAACAGCTACTTGATCAACTGACTAGAAGAAATCCATATTTTTAGCTATTCCAAAGAGAAGTGATACAAAGATATACATGTTATTGAACAATGTTATTGTCACCTGCAAGGAAAAGTGTGTTGAAGATGATCCAACAAAAGTTTCAACAGTACATTGGCAGGGAATTTCAGGTGATATTTAGAAATGGTCTCGTACTAAGACAGTGTCATTGCTGATATCAGATGGTTCTTGGCTGAGAGCTGAGAACACCAGAAATATGCTTATCTGTGTTTGACTGTGCTATGGTTTTGCACTGTGCATTATGACAAACTACACCCGGCTTTGAGTAGAATGGGAATTCCAGAACCCTTCATTGTGCTCAGGCAGGATCTGTACAATGGTAAAGAGGCAGTTTTGTGAGTAAAACAAGGGAACATTGTGTGGCTTACCATTAAGATGGAGGTGCATCAGGGTTGTAGCTCTCATCACAGTTACTCAATCTGTACTCTGAGGAAGTAATCAGAGAAGCTAGATTTTATAAAGAAGAGTTTGGAGGAACTTTATAAAGAAGAATTGGAGGAAGACTTAATAAACAACCTGTGCTATGTAGATGACACACCCCTGGTTGCTGAAATGGAGGAAGACTTGAAATACCTCCTGTTGAAAATCATGAATTACAGCCGTGAGTATGAATTACAACTCAAAGTACATGAGACCAAAATCTTTACCCCTGGGCCAATAGATAACATCATGGTAAGTGGAGAAAAGAGTCTAATCATTAAGCAGCTTATTTGACTTTGATCCACAGTCAATGTTCATGGAAGCAGCAGTCAGGCTATCAAATGATGCATGGCATTGGTTAAATCTGCTGCACAAGACCTCGTTAGAGTCCTGAAAAGCAAAGATGTTACTTTGAGAAATAAGGGGCATCCGACCCAAATCATGTGGCATTCTATTGCCTCCTATTCCCGTGAAAGTTGAACATGGGATATGGATGACAAAACAAGAATTGCTACATTTGAATTGTGCTGTAAAGATCATCAAAAGCACCATGGACTACCAAAAGAACAAGCAAATATGTCTTGAAGGAAGTTAGTTGCAAGGACAGTGAGTCTTAGCCCACTGTACTTTGGCTCTGCTGTCAGGAGAAGCAAGACCTTGGAAGAGAAGATCATGCTCTGCAAAGCAGAGGAGCAGCTGAAGAGAAGAAGGTCCTGGGCAGCGGACAGGATGGGTTGACACAGGGGCTGTGGCATAAGAACAATTGTGAGGGTCACACAGGATCAGGCAGTGATTTACTTCATGCTACCACAGGGTCGCTCTGAGTCTGAACCAGCTCTGTGGCGGCTGACGGCATCATCAGCAGCAACAACAATACTATGGCCTATCATCTTGAGTTCAAGGCACAAAAGAGTTGAGTGAGTGACTTTCTATTATCATATTAATAATTATGGAATATTGGATAATGGGATAATTGATAAGTGAAGAAGAGGTGGCCTTGCAGGTCACTTCAGAGACTTTCAGAGCCAGTAATCATATGATCCCGGTTAATTTTGATATTGAATCGTGGCTGCATACATCAATAGATATTGAAATTGATTATAACATCTTCACTCACCAGCATTACAGTATTCCTCCAGCTGTTTCAACAGAGCTTTTAGAATAGTAAGGTTCATAAAGATCTTTATTTGCATCTTCATGATAATTGAAATTCAGAACATTTCCATGCCACATTCATATTTAGTTTTACTGGTATATGTATGACATGTACCTCGCTGTAGCGAGATTATAAGTCAGTATCATCTGGATAGCAGTGAGGGTGGTGGAGTTATCTGCTAACTGATAGATCAGTGTTTTAAACCCCCAGCTGTCATGCAAGATAAAGATATGGTGATACATACCCATAAAGATGACAGCTAAGGAAACACTCTGGGGTGGGTCTGTCCCATGGGCCTCTCTGAGTTAATGGGAACAGGTAGTATTTGATATAATGTCATGAGAACTGATTTTTAGGCAAAATAATAGGCTTGAGTTTGGGTTTGTATCACTTACAAATTGCTAAAACTTGCACAAGCCACTTCATCTTCTGGCGTGTCAATTGCCTCCCTTGTGATTTTAGAAGACAGTGCTTGCCCTGCTTGTTAGATTTTCCTTTTTGTGAAGGTGAAATTAGATAATGTATTTATGAAAGCACTTTGTAAACGGAATATGCAGGCCTTATTATTAAATGGAATGTACTCATCTACTACCTAATGGACCAAAAGAGTTAATTGTTCTACCAAAATTATTTAATTTATTTTGAGGGCTGGAGAGAATTTTATGCCATGTGCTACTAATAGGTAATAATAACTCATTTGTTCCTTTATCATACCTTCCCTTGGAGGACTCAGAGAGCTATAGTCTCTCATTAATCCTTAACAATGCCTCTGACTCATTAGGCTGCCTGAAGTTAAGTGCTGTTCTCCTGATTTTTACAGCTGGAGCAAATGAGCCACTGAGAGGTTATGTGACTCTTTCAAAGTCACACAGAAATCAGTGTTGTGGAAAGCAGTTTGAAACTGCAGGCAGCATCCTGGCTGTAGGTGACCTCACCAGACAGTGCCCGGCACCTATATGTGCAAAGGACCGGTGGGAGGAACAAAGAAGAATGTCACAGACACTGTCCTTGACGAGCGCCCACCTGAGAATGGAGATAGGCATGTACATTGGCTAGAATGGAAGGCAAAAACAGCAGCATCATGGATTCTTTGTTTGTTGTAAAGGCTCCACAGATTTGATGTAAAGAAAAAGCATCAAGCTGAACCAGTTGCCATCTAATTGTTTTCTGTTGATGGCAATCCAATGTGTACAGAGGAGTACTGCACTGCAGAATATTCTAAGGGGGGCATTTTGGAAAGGAGTTGACGAGGAGTTCTCCTATAGAGCAGCTGGATATGTTCCTAGCAGCATCCTTTCTCTCAGCAGCTGTGCCCTTAACCCGCTGTGCCATCAGGGTTCTTCTATTCAATGGGATACATGCCACAGATCCAATGAGAATAGATTTCATAGAGAAGGTACACTTTTCAGGAGATCAGAAAATACTGGCAAGTTCTGGAAAATGAAAAAGCTGAAACAAAACATACAACACATTTGAAATAGAATTAGCAAAATGATAGGGACACTTGTGGGACATACTCTGAGGAAAAGTAACTTGTGCTGGGTGTGGTAGTCACGTACTCTGGTGCCAATTTGATTAAGAGTATAGAGATGGAGTCTAGCCTGTCAATCTGGAGATAGTCAATGAGAACTCTGTGTGGGCATGGCTTTCTTTGAGAATTGTGGGAAATCTCGCGATATTTCCCCTGTGGAGAGGAGACACCAGAGACTCAGTCTCTTGGAGTCGGTCTACTGACAAGACAAGATGGTAGCATGCTGATAGATTGAGTCCTGGAACCTGCAGGAGCTGGAGGAGAAGGCACATGGGCTTTCCCTGATGAAGCCAGACCTCTGGGGCAAGAGAAGCCAACAGAGAGACCCCTGCCAGTGATGATATGCTTCTACCACCAATGGTTACTGCTGATGGACCCTGAGCCCTGGAAATGAGGAGCCACGAGGAGACCCCTGCCAGTGCCAGGATGCTTCTACTGCTGCTGGACACACAAGACTCTGCACCCACTGGACTGTGATTGTCCTGATGTCATTGCACATGCTTTGTTAGTCAGAAGGAGACTTTATTGACTGGTATAGGTCATATGGGCTAATCTCGAATTTATGACCTTGGACTGCACTGGTGTGGGATGCTTTCTCAATGTTCCCTTTCTCTTGAATATAAACCTTTCCCTTATATCCAAATGTGTCTTTATGAATTTGTTTCTGTAGTCTTCCTGGACTAACACATTGGGTAATTTTGTATACATAGATGGCTTTCACGAGTGCAGACTAGGTACAGATTAAGATCACATTAACATGGAAGTCACCAACATTCTTACTAGAATATTACAGTGAGTTTGGGTTCGGTTATCACTCTAAGTGATAGTGTAAAGTGATACTTATTGTGAATATTCACATCAAAGGGAGTTGTTGTCAATAAGATTGTTCCTTTTAGGGTTAGAGTATGCATTCCTGCACAGTTCATGGACTTGGGCTCAGTAAGGGGATTAACTTTGATAAATGTAACATGCTCTGATGTGACTCAAGTGGAAGCTTTAAATGTATTTATACAGTCTTCTGGGTAGTTTACCAAAATAAGACCATAAAAGATGAGACCTAAGAGTAGTTTTATGAGTCCTTAAGGGAGCCTCTGGTCCAAAGAGGATGAGAAACATACAGAGCAGACATGTACCTTAATTAATGTTCAGTTGATCCCCAATCTGAAGCAAAACTATTACTGATGTTTCATAGATTAGTCACTGAGTAAAATGAATATTTTAGCTGTTTTTAATATGCAAAATGAAGCATTGGAAAGGCTTATTTTGTAACAATAGCTGATTAATCTAGTTGATGGTGTCTAATAGGGATAACACGTATAAAATCTCAAAGATTGTTGTTGTTGATGAGCCAGTCCCAATCAATAATAATCCTGTAGAACTGAGTAGAATCCTCAAGACTGTGATCAAGTATAAACAGACCACCAGGTCTTTCTTTTGAGATGCTTTTGAATGGCTTCAAACCAGTAACCTGGGGGATAGCAGTCAAACACTTAACAGCTCGTGTCAGCCAGATATTCCCAGTGAATTGTAAGGCTCTTCAGAGCCAGAGTCCAGAGAGATAGTTAAAAGAGTAATCAAAGATTCAGGAGAGAATGGCATCAGAGCTTAAATTGTGAACACTTGGTTTGCAAAAGACTGGGAATGACAGTGGAAACCTACAATCCATTTGTAGTTTCCATACCTGGATTAAGCCTCCAGTAAATTCCCCTGACCACAGTCCATGGATGTCAATGGACTTGTTATCAAACAGAGAGCATTTAAAGTCCATTGCAACAGGTCGTATCTTATCTTTTGAGATCCCTCTTGCTTATTTTAAAATGGTTTCATTTTTTTTTAATGAAGGCGAACTATGTGTAGATTAAGCCTCCAAAAATAAATCCTCTCTGAATATACTAGAGATCTAAATTGCATTGATATCACACAGACCACATCAAAAGGTAAAAAATTGCAAATGTGGAAGTTTTAACCTTATCATTTGAACTTCCTTTTAAATTTGTTCTAGTTTTCAATATTCTCTGTTTTTTTTTCCTTTTTTATATATGAATCATTTTATTGGGGGCTCATATAACTCCCATCATGATCAACACATATGTCAAATATATGTATACCACATTTGTATACTTGTTGCCATCATCACTCCCAAAAGAGCCTCCCTCCACTTCTATTAAGATTTCTCTGTTTTCTTTGTTATTTCTGTTGTTGCTGTCCATATGTTTTTTATGCATTGATAATGATTGGTGATTAGAATATAAAAGTTGGAAACAAAGAGGAAGGGACAATTGTTGAGAAATATGGCCTTGGTGATAAAAATGAAGCTGAAGATTGCATGATAGTACTTTGAAAAATCAATTTACTTCTTCACAATACATACCTTCATTCAAGAACAAAAAGGCAGCTTCTTCAGATGGAACACACAGAAATCAAATTGACTGTATCTGTGGGGAGGCACGTTGGAAAAGTGAAATATCAGCAGCTGAAAATAGGCTGGGGATTGACTGTGGAACAGATCATCAACTGCTATATATAAAGTCTCATTGAAGTTGAAAAAAGTAAAACATGCTAATGAGAGCCAATTTTTGACTTTGTCTCTATCACCTGAATTTCAAGGACGTATCAAACAGATACATTGAATTTGCCCTTTATCATAGATCAGCTAAGCTAAGACACATGAAACGATGAACTCCAAGAGCTGAATAGAAATTTCCAAAGGGTAGCTCTAGAAGACAAAGTAAAATATTATAAATTTCCCAGTGCAACATATCTTTTGATTTCCTGACTGCTGTTCCCATCTGGGTTGTTTGTGGCTCCAGGTAAAATGAAATGCTTGTCAACCTCGATCTTTTCATCTTTTTTTTTTTTTTGGTATCGGTTATTGGACCAGTTGCGAATTTTGTCTTTATGTTGAGCTTTCAGTCATAGCGAACGCTGGTGTTTTTGGTCTTCATCTGTAAATGCTTCAGGTTCACTTTGCTTTCAGCCTGCAAGATTGTACCATTTGCTTGTCACAGGTTGTTAGTGAATCTCTCTTCAACCCTGAGGCCACCTGCTTCATATAGTCCAGCTTCTCAGTTTATTTGCTCAGCACAGAAACTGAACACGTATGGTGTAAGGATACCATTTTGGCACACATATTTTCTGATTTTTTTTTACCTCTTACTGTTCCCTCGTTTTGTTCCAAGGATTACACCTTGGTCAACGTATAGGCTCTGCATGAGAATAATTAAGTGTTCTAGATTTCCCCTTATTTGTTATATACCTCATATTTTGTTACTAACCACACAAATAAATCATTTTACATAGTTAATAAAATGCAAGAAAATATATTTCTGGTATTCTCTGCTTTCATCCAGGATTCATGGGACATCAACAAAGTTGTTACTCATGATGACCTTCTCTTAATCCATTTTTTAATTTCTGGCAGCTTCCTGAAGATATTCAAGTACATTGAGTTTTGAATTTTCATCAGCAAAAATTTACTTGCACATGATATTATTTTGTGATTTTGTTCATTCTGTTATGTCACCTTTTTTGGGATGGGCAGAAATATGGAGCACTTCCTGTTGGATGGCCAAGTAGCTCTGTTCTTTATTTCTCGGTATTAATGTGTAAGCACCTCCTATGCTGCATCAGACTGTTGAAATGTCGCCACTAGTGTTCTGTCAATTACGAAACTCTGGTTTTTGCCAATGCCTTTATTGCATCCTGGACTTCTTCCTTCAGTAATATTGTTTGGAGACATATACTTCTTTCTGAAATGGTCCAATGTTGATCAATTGTGTTGGTATTTAGTCTGTGTATTGCTTTCATTTTCTTTCTTATGCTTCTTGTATTGTTCAGTATTTTTCCAGGGAATCCTTCAGTATGGAAACTTGACGCTTGTTTGTTTTTTTTCCTTCAACTTGGGAAATCTCAGCTTTGTCCTCGTTTTGGGTTTTCTAGCACCAGATCTTTATATATTGCTTACCACGTGTTACGTAGTCTTCTTGAGTCACCCTTTCAAACCTTCTATTCTATTCTTTGATATCATCATTTCCTCTGTTTACCCTAACTGTCATGCACTCTGAGCAAGTTTCAAGTGTCTTCTGTCATCGGTTACTTTCCGGGACTTGTTATGACCTTTTGGTTTCTTTATGTATAGTGTCTTTGATGTCATCCCCCCTGTCGTCTGGTTTATGGTTATTTGTGCTATTGTTGGGTGCCCTTTAATTGATTCTCACTCATAGTGGCCCCTTGTACAACAGAACAAAACGACACCCACTCTTGCCCATGTTCACAACTGTTCCTCTGTTTTAGCCCATTGTTGTGACCACAGTGTCAATCCATCCTGGTGAGGGCCGCCTTCTTTTTCATGGTTCCTCTGCATTAGCAAACATGATCATCTTTCTAGGGACTGGTCTCTCTTGGCTAAGCACATAAGACAACCGCACTCAAGAGACAAAGTCTTGCTATCAGTGCTTCTGTGGAGCATTCTGACTATGCTTCTTTCAAAACATATGTGCTTATTCTTTTGGCTTCCATTGAACTTCAATACACTTTGTTAGCGCTGTAATTCTCTTTTTGTCCCCCTTTGTCCATATACAAATGAGGGGATTGGAAATTACCTTGGCTTAGATCAAGCACATCATAGTCCTCAAGGATAGCCTAGTCCTTGCTTTTCTACACTTTAAAGAGGTCTTAGGCAACAGAATTAAATAATGCAATGAGTTGTTAGATCTCTTGACTACTGCATTTATGAATGTGGGTTTGGATTCAATCAAGATGAAATCCATATCAACTTCAGTTTTTCCTATAATTATTTAGAAACAAATTCATGTATCCAATGACTTCACATATAAATATTTCAGGATATTTTTGTGAGGACTTTATGTTATATTATACAAAATAGCTATGACATTATTATCCCTAAAGAATATGTTGCTAAATATTCAGAAATATCCCATCACAGTGCTCTTTTTCTCATTGTTTTAGCAAGGGTTTTTTTTTTTGAAAAAAATATATTACTAGTATAATTTTAGCCAGTCAGATGCTGTAGATTATTTGAAGCAAAAGAGGAACAGAAAAACATTAGTCAGATGTACTAATAATAGTCTATAGTCTGGACCTGGTGGTCCATACAGGAGTGGGAAAACCTTTTGGAAATTATTGCTGTTACTAGACAAAATCTACAATAACTATAGAGGTGATAAGTAATTGCTGATTTCTATACATCTTAAAGTTGAAGATCACAGGCTTTCTAAAGAGACTGGGTGGAGAGTATATTGGATGGTTTATCTAGAGTATAAAGATGGTTTGAAAGTTTTAAATTGAGTCGACTATAGTGTAAACATATTTTCTTGGGATCTAGAGTTAATTTTGAATACATTGAGTTGAGGTATACACTAGTCAAGTTCAACTGGGCATAAAAGAGAGCCATCAGCATATTGTTGGTATGTAAAGAGCTAAAACTGGATGGAGTCACCAATATATTTAGTAGAGACTGAACATAGATAACACTAAATATGCCCCTGAAGCTTTCTGATAGTTTGTGATTAAGAGAAGACAAATGAGCAAAGATTTCTGAGTAGCAAACAGGAAGATGTTTTAAAAATTCAAGAAGAAGCCACCTGCGTTAGGTTGGGTTGACTAGAAAAACAAACTCGCTGACCCTAATATATGCATAAGAGATATCTTTATATCAAAGAGTAATTTTATTAAGGAAACATCTCCAACCCAGTCCAAATGGAGTTGACAAGTCATGTTAGCCCATATGTCTTATATCAACCTATAAATTTATCTTCAGACTCACACAACACATGCAATGATGTCAGAGTGCAGGAGGATCACAGGCCAGTGGGTAGAAAGTCTTGTGGATCCAGTAGTGGTGGAAGCATCTTAGTGCTAGTGTGTATCTCCTCATGTCCCCACCAGTTCTCTGAGTGTCTTTACAGAAGGAAAGCAAAGACAGGGAGAGTGTGTGTCCTGACTCTAGGGTGAAAGACAGGAGCTTCCAGAATCCTCAGGAGAAGGCCATATCCATACAGAGGGCTCCTTGGCTAGGACCTGATCAACTGCCTAGACTCCACCCCTTCACTCAAGGTGACAGGAGATTTTGTAGCTACCATGGCATCTAACAATGTCTAAAGCTAGTTACATAAACTAAAATGAAAACTGGGTTATAGGATAAAATTACTTGTTCAGTCATGTACTCATATCTATTAAAAGCCCATTTATTAATGACCTATCATATTCTGGTGTGCTGCTTCTGGTTGCATAGTGATTGGTTATGAGCTGAGCTGCTAAACAAAGTCTGTAGTTCATGTCCATAATCCATTCCACAGGAGAGATAAGATTTGGATTTCTGGTGCCATAAAGATTTACAGCCCTGGAAATCCACTGGAGAAGTTCCACTCTGCCCATCAGGATCACAATGAGTTGGGATCCACCTGATAACAGTAAGTTTGATTTTATTTATTCATTTCTTGGTCACATTCTGGTGACACTGTTATGAAAGTATTGGACTGCTATCTGCAAGGTCAGTGGTTCAGACCTTCCAGCTACTCTGAAGAGGAGTATGTGTTCCCCTTAGGATTAACAGACTTAGAAACGCTACACAAAGTCACTGTGAGTCAGACTTGACTCATGGCAACAGTTTGGGGTGTATATTACAATGAGAGCCCTAGGGACAAAGTGGTTCAATGCTTGTCCACTAACCAAATGGTCCCTGTTTCACATGAAGTAGTCCATGTGGCAGTCAGCTTCTTAATAAAGATTATACCATTGGAAATGCACTGCGGAGGTTCCACTCTGCCCACAGGGTTACCATGAATTTGAATTAGTTGGATAGCAGTAGATTGTATTGGGGTTTACTACATTCCAGGGTTTACTATAGTGAGTCAGATAAAAATGAAAAAAAAAACTCTATCCTCTAGTACTTAGGCAATTGGAAGAAATTGGAATATACTATAATAACAATTAATAAACGTATAAAAGGGACCCTTTTTGCTTTCATTGCATGCTGTATTTAACTGTATTATGCTTATGTAAAGCTATGCAAAGTTTCCTAGGATTGCCCTTCTGTTTAGAATACATACTCATATGTTTGGGATAAAAGTTGAAGTTCGGAGGTTTAATCTTGATCTTAGAAAAAAATAAACATGAGTAGTTCCAGAGAAAACTTAGAATACCAAGTAAAGAGAATTGAAATGGGAGAGAGGGGAAAAAATATGAAAGACCATAAGAGGAAAGGCTCAGTGGTCTATGATTACAATAAGGCTTAGGAAAGACAGAAACATTTAATAGAGAATTGCAAATGGATTCTTTTTAAGTTATAAAATGGGGCTGACATACAATGAAATCTTAAATCTCTAATATTCATAAAAATGAAAAAGAGGACTTAGTGTTTTGCTAGGCTTTTGAATAGGGGTTTAGTGCAATTCAGCAGAGACTAAAAGAGCCATAAGGACCTAAACTGACATCTGTGCTAACTATGTAAAAAGCTAACCACAGACCAAGTGTTCAATTAACGCCAGAAAAGCGTGTGTGTGTGTGTGTATTTTATGCCAACATATTGATGGTAATTGTCTCTTAATAAAGAGGGATATGCTTGCCTGAATTTTATATTCATTGTTATTGGGTTTTCCTTTCTGAAATAAATCCATATTGCTTTTTTCATAAGAAAGACAATATTGGAAACTTTATTGGAAGAGAAATCTACCCTGTAGAGTTTATCAAGTCTTATAGAACTTAGATGGAAGTGACAATAAATGCCCACCTGGAAGATGGCTGGTACAACCACACTGAATGAAATATTCTATCATGAATAAGACCCAAAGTCTTCTGAGTATACTGGCTCTGCAGTTACTAATATTTTCACTAAGTCAAATGCCCTGATACTTTCTGTTTGTAACTAGTTCTCAGAAAATAAGTATAGTTTTTAATGCAAGTACAGCTTCCATTGTTATGTATTCCAGCAGTCATAATTTTGATGTTAAAAGTTCTTTATCACTAGTGGTATAATGGCTATAGAGTAGGTTGCTACAATAGTCAGCATTTCAAATTCACCAGTGTCTCCTTGGATAAAGTGAGAGTTTCCTATTTCTATAAAGAGTTAAATTTTCAGAAATTCACAGAGGAAGCTCTACCCTGTCCTGTGGGATAGCTGTCGGGTCACCATGAGTTGGAAATCACTCGATGTCAGTGAGTTCTGTTTTTTGTTTTTGCTTTTTTGATATGGAATAAGGTGAGGTACACATGAATAACATTTAACAAAAAATATCTTAAGAATCTTCCACCTTATATGATTAGAAATCGTAATGCTTGAGATCATTAAATTTAATTCAATCGTAATTTACATTAAATTGTTCTGAGTGCTGAAAATTCAAATGTTAAGAAGCACAGGAGCTCCGCCCAGGGGGTGGGGGTGGGGGAAAAATATGTAAATAAATAAGTGATGGTGTAACAGATGAAAAAATAGAAGCAAGTGTTAATTACCCAGAAGTGCAAGGATAAGTGTGATTAACCTTATCAGTAGGATTAGGAAAGTCTCTGTGAACTGGAGTATCTGTGAACTAAAGACGAAAGCAAGAGTCTCAAGCATCTGACATGGAGAAAAGCCCATCTGAATCATAAACTAACCTTGACACTTGGTAGGAGGAGTTGGAAGGGCAGATATCAGTGAGGAGATATAAGCTGAACTAAAGAGATTCTTGGAATATAGCTGAAAGTAGGGAGAAAAATTATTAGGAAGATCATTTGGGGGTATATGGTGTAAACTAGAGGAAAACAGGCAACTAACTAGAGGTTAGGCAACTAGATGACTGTAAGTCTTCAAAAATTGTTAGTGCCAGCAGTGAGAGATGCACATAGACTAAGTAGTGGTGATGAAGTGTAAGCAATTTTTGAAACACAACAAAATACACATTTTGTTATACATTTCTAAGGTGGTGATATATAAAAATGTATTTTCTATATAAGCTTATAATAAGAAAATAGTCTCCAGAATCTACCTCAGGGGTTTCATGCTTTTTGTACATGAGTTCCAGAATTGTTTTCTAGTATGTAACCATACAAAGAGTGTCCTGACTCCTATAAAATGATTGCAGCAAATTTTGCAAGACATTTGTCATCTATCTATGTAACTAGGGGCTTGAAAAAGCCACTACTGGATTGGAGTATTGGTAGGCTTATATAAGGACCAATCATACAGAAGCTCAGCAGGACTTCACTACCATCACGAAGTATCCGGAGTGGAGCGCATCCTAGAACTTGAGCCCCTGCCCTGGGAATCTCCTAGACCCAGAAGATCCTCCAGAGCAGTGGTTCTCAACCTTCCTAATGCCACAGCCCTTTAATACAGCTTCTCATGTTGTGGTGACTGCCCCCACGCCCCCCAACCATAAAATTATTTTAGTTGCTACTTCATAACTGTATTTTTGCTACTGTTATGATTGAGGCAAGTCCTGTAAAATGTTCGTTCAACCCCCAAAGGGGTCGCGGCCCACAGGTTGAAAACTGCTGAGTTAGGGAACAAGGTAGTTGCCATTGACAGCATGAAGAAAGAACAGCATGTGACCTAAACCGCGGTATACCTTCTGAAAAATATAAGTGTATAAAACTTGAAGAAAGGTTGCCAGTTCCCTTTTGAAATTCCTGTTATTTATTGGTTGCTTTCTATAAATATTGATGCTTTTCATTTTGACAATGCTATGTAATTGTCTCGTGTGTCCACCTTGATCCTAGATGAACATGATGCCCATGAGATAGTTAATGCCAATAGGCATGTGTGCTTTATTCCTGCAGTCTTACGGCAGCCTGGAAGTTTGAGGCAGGCAATTAGCTTAGCTGGGTTCCATAACCAGAATTTACTTCTATAATACAATTTAATAGTATCATTGACATATGGAGATAGATAAAAAATATGAAGGGCATGATAAAACTTTGACTCCAATCATTTATAACTGTTTCTGGAAAAGAATTTTAGAATAACTATATGGGTTAAATGTACTAAATGATATTAGTAAATGAAACAATAATCACTATCATGAGTAATATTATATTATACATTTTCTTCATTCTTTTTAGATCTTTTATAGCTATGTAATAAATTAGTCACAAAAGTGATACATTGATTAAGTTTGTGTTTAAACTTTATGAAGTTTGAGTCTAGTCCATTTGCAAGAGGACTTCAAAAAGTTCATAAAAATAGAAATGAAAGAAAAATAGTGGTATTTTTCTATGCATTTTAAGCTGCTCATAATTTATTATTATCCATTAAAACTACATTGCTTCTCCAGTATCAGAAGGCACAATAGATTACAGAATATTATTTAAGATGAAGGAGAATAGTACATATAGAAGAGAAAAATTACATTGATACTTTTGATCACATATGTTGAATAAAATAATTACTATTTATGGGCAGTGCAATTATTCCTGTTTGCTTAGATGGTCCTTCTAATTTTAGTAGAGATGCATAATGTCTGGAGTAAAAAATGGACGAGCCAAAGTGTTTGTTGATGGATTATTGATTCAGTTTTAGGAATGTTTGGGGGTTATCCCTGTCAGGAATGGAAGGGAACCACTATCAGGTCATATTCTTCAAAGTTCGGCATTGTCTTTGCCAGTCTCACAAGCTTCATGAGCATCTGAAGCAATTTGTGAGATGTTGGAGGGTGGGTCTTGCCATGGAATTTCTGTTTCTGTAGATCTGACTCAGCATTTTCATCTCGAGTTCCAACCAGTTCTCCAGTAAGGTAGTAAAGTGACTGATACTGGGACTACACATTGAGACCCCATATTCAGTTCTCTTTTCATATTTGCTGCATTCCTTGCAAAAATCCTTGCCTTATAGTCAAATTCCAGTGCCAATTTGATTCACTAGCAACAATGACACCCAGCAAGGTCATCTAGCATTGTCAGAAGTTAGGCTTGGAGAAGAGTGGCCAAGGTTAGGGTGAAAACAATGAGACCTCTGGCAATGGTGTAGTTAAGTATGTTGGTTGTGGTAGTCATTATGGTAGACTGTAACGTGGACAATTGTGCTTAGAGCTGTACACACACAGATAGACAAATCAGTGCAAGTAAAAAATTAACATTTATGTAAGCACTTTGGATTTTGTCAATGTCAATTTCTTAGTTTTGACATTCTATTCGGGTTGTGTGAGATGTTGGCATTTGAGTGAGGAGTCAAAAGAGTGAAGTGTACCATTGCTTCATCTATTTCTTCATATCTCCTTGACTCAACTATTTCTTAAGTAGACATATTTTGTTTGTTTTTCATTTGTAAGTAGAGTTAATGATTGATTTTCATTCTGTTATCTTTGAAAAAAGCCGTTATTTTCTCAGTCATGGGGCCTAAAACTCATGAAATGACAAAAAAAATATAAAATAGCATAAAGTAATTGCAAATCTGATGAATATATGGCCACAATAGACAATTGAATTAAATTGTATTGTTTCCAATACACCAGTGCAATGTAACTTCTTCATTTTTACTTCCGGTTCTCACATCAAGCCTCAATACTGGGGCTGAGCCCCGGTGGTGTAGTGGTTGTACACCGTGGGCTTGGGGGTTCAAATCCAGTGGCGGCTCTCAGGAGTAGCCCTGGGTAGCTTCCACAACCACCAGAGGATAGTGATGCCCTCCCCCCAGCCCCCCGCAAAAAAAAAAAAAAAAGAATTAAAAGGAAAAGACTAAATATCTGGAAAGGGGAGAATAATGTAAGTTGATGAGAAAGAAGGTAAAGGATAATACATAAGGTAAGTAAAAAGCCATACACACAGTGGAATTTTAAGAAGGCAAATAGTCTGCGGGCTTGGCGGTTCCAATGCAGTGGCAGCTCTCAGGAGCAGCACTGGGTAGCGCCCACAACCACCAGAGGCAGCGATGCCCGCCCCCCAACCCCCCAAAAAAGGAATGGCAAATATTTTGGGATTTAGATCAATATTTCCCCTTTTCACTGGGAAACCTATATATGAGAAGCTTTCTCTCACTCTGAGTTAGTGCACCCAGTGGCATCATAGGAAGGTTCTCTCTGGTCAGAGTGGAATTTTTCATAAAAGTAGTTTCACTTGAACCTCTTTTTATTTATTTATTTTTTAATTTTATTTTATATTTGGGAGGCATCACTGCCTTCTGGTGGTCGTGGGAGCTACCCAGCGCAGCTCCTGAGAGCCGCTGCTGGATTTGAACCACCAAGTCGTCGGGTACTCAACCACTTATGCCACCTGGGCTCAGCCTTGAACCTCTTTTGATGACTGATCTAAGAGATCAGCTTACAGCTGTGAAAATGTGTTTCTTGCTCAGGAAAAATGCCACAGAAACTGTTGTGATGTTGAATACAGCTTACAAGGACAGCATTGTGAGAAAACTCAATAATACGATTTTTTTCATTACAAATATGAAATGTTGATTGATGGCAAAACTCCTTCTGGACATCCATCAAATTTGCAAAAGAATGAAAATGCCAACAAACCCTGTGCCCTTGTGCTTGAAAGCAAATGGTAGACCATTGAATAGATGGGGAAGTTTTCTGGACTATCTTGAAGGAAATGTTAATCAAAGATTTGGAAATGACAAGGGTTGCTGCAAAATTCGTGGCTCAGATTCTGACCAGGAAAATCAGTGTCAAGTGGAAAGATGCCATACTTTGAAAGAGCAACTACAAAGCAACCCAGACTTTTTATCAAGATTATTTCTGATGCTGACACATAGTGCTATTCTAATCACCTCGAAGCAAACCACAGTCAAGCAAGTGGAAAATGCCTTCACTCTGCTCAAAAAAAGCTCATCAAATGAAATCAAGGATCAAGACAATGCTCATTTGTTATTTTGCTGTGAGGGTTGGGGTAGTGCATTTGGAGTTTATTCCACCAGGTTAGACTGTTAACCAAACTTTCAAAGAAGTCTGCTTTGTGGCTGACAAGGGACTGGTTTTTCCACCACGACAATGCACCTGCTCATACAACCATCTCTATGTGCCATTTTTGGCATATATATGTGTGTGTATGTGTATGTATGTATATATATATGAATATATAAAGCATGTCTTTCTTGCTCCATGCACCTTACTTACCTTCCCTCATTCTGTGCATTTTTTTGTTTCCACAAATAATGAGCAACACAAAAGGACAGGAATTTGACAACATAGAGGAGTGAAGAAATAAATGAGGGAGGTGGAATCAGCCATCCAAACAAATGAGTTTGAAAATTATTGTCAGAAGTGATAAATATATTCAGTGTAATAGAGAATAATTTGAAGATGATAAGGTTGTTTTGAAAACAAATAAATAAATGCACAACCTTGAAAAAAATTCATTTGGCAGGGGGGCAGTACTCCCCAGTGTGTATGTGTGTATGTATGTATATATATGCATATACATGTGTGTATATGTTATGTCAATTAAAAATATTTCTAAGTATTGTGTATGTTTATTGCTAACTCTTAAATATTTTATTTCCATATTGAGTGTGTAATAAGTTATATTATTTAATTCCAATAAATGAAAAATCTAGGAGAATGATTTTAAGCATATTGGCGGTAGTGATAATTTTACATTAAACTCATAAGCTTTTCTATAATTATTATCACAACATGTATAATTTTAGTCATATTTTGTATTGTTTTTCTAGTTATCGAGGGGGTGAAAAAGTTGAAATGTATAGTTTTACTCTGTTATTTTATACTTATATCATCTTGGATTATCTTAGCATCAGTTTCTTAACAGTTTCTTTTGAAGAAGGAAGATAAATCATAAGACTATGAAAATGCAAGCTACTTGTTAGTAATTGTCTCTGAGTTTCCAGTCTATTGCCATTGTAAAGAAAGAGGGATCAACTAAAATGTTCACTTTGAACCAAAAAAACCCCTTTAAGGATTTTAGTAAGAGACTTCCTGAAACACAAGGAAAAACTTGTTTGTGGAGTGAAATCATACTTGTCTGTAAGTTGTGATTCTGTAACAGATGGATCCCATCGTCTACACATGGTCTTTGCTGAGTGTTTTTTAAACATTCACAAGATTAAACATTAGTAAAGGGCCCATAACAGAAAAGAACATTTATATGCAATGAAATTTAAGATATATTTTTGGGAAATCATTGAGGAACAACAATAGTATTGTGTTAGCCTGAGTAGACTAGAGAAACAAATTCATAAACATTCATATGTATATAAGAGTTTTGTATACAAGAACAGCTGTATAATAAGAAAACATCCCAACCCAGTCCAGTCCAAGGTTAGAAGTCCAATATTAGCCCATATATCTGATACCAGTCTATAAAGTTCTCTTTAGACTCATGCAATGAGTCTCTTTAAACACATGCAATGGTGCCAAATGCAGAATGATCACAGGCCAGTGGGTAGAAAGTCTTGGGCTCCAGTGGCGTTATAAGCAGCTCAGCGCTGGCAGGGGCCCCTCTGTGGTTTCTCCAGCTTCAGAGGTCTGGTAGCATCAGGGTAGGTCCATTTGACTTCTCAGGGATGTTTAGCAGGAAACCAGCTTTGTCAGTTGAGTGTCTCCAAAGGAGTGATTCAGCGTCTCCTTCTTCTCAGAAGGAAATACCAGATTTCTCAGAATTCGTAGTCGAGAAGGCCATGCCCACACAGAGGTTTCATTGGTTATCTCCAGGTTGACAGGGTAGACTCCACCTCTACACTCTTAATCCTCTATTTGACACCAGATTAGGTGACTGCTACCAGCATCAAGGGCATTTATATTAGATGTGCTATCATATAAATTCTGTGCTAGTACCTAATGTGGTCTCTATCTATAGATGACTTATTGTAAATTAAACTTCAGTAATTTCTCAGCTCAGATTATGATGAATGGTTTTGAATATTTTTTTCTGGAGTATTTTGTCTTTTGTATGCTTTCTAGCTGGCACTCTGTGAAAGAGGACAATTTACCATTAGGTGCCTCAACTTGTGATATTCTCACTCAATTAGTCTAAAGGAAGAAACAGTCAAGTGAATTATTCTTTAAAATTGAGAAATGGTAAAATACTAAACCAGACCTTAATGAAAGATAATGGTGAGTTCTAAAATATCCCATAGTGAGGAATTTAGTGTAATGGTCAATTTCAGTGTAAGGGAAGGAAATTTTATTCTGAGTCAAAGCTACCGATTTGCAAAGTAGCTACTATTTTGCTGCAGCTCCAGTGAGAGATGCAAAAACACCTGCTTCCTCCGATTGACTAGCAGTATGATATGGCTTATGGTGTGACAGGGCCAAGACCCAGAACTGAGCCAATAGTGCAGAATAGCTGCTGCAATTTTCTGGGAAGAAGCGCTCATGGACATCATCTCAAAGAACCTAGGTAATGATTTCCAAAAATTGGCCATTTAGTGAAATGGAGCCAGGCTAGACCATTTCCCAGAAATGGATACCGTGGCCTTTCTCCGGGTGGTGTTGCCCATAATCGCCTGAAATTTTAGCAAGGAAAAGATGAGCTGAGGACCTGAAAAGGGCTCAAGGTCATGGAAATCTAAAGGCAAGTGATGCAGGAAACGTGAGGCTCTTCAGATCAACAGTGGCTGCAGGGAGGCCCCGGAACAAATCTCAGGCCTGCAGCCTTCCCAAAGCCCCAGACCAAATAAACTCACTGCCATTGAATCGACACTGACCATATCAGAGGGGTAGAACTGTCCCTGTACATTCTCAAGGCTGTGTTTCTTTACAGGAGTAAAGAGTCTTTAAGTTTTCTTCTGTAGAACAGCTGGGGGTGTCAGACTGGGGACTTGTGGTCTGCAGCCTACTTAGTGACCATTTTCCCACTGGAGCACCATTTGCTGCTTCCAGGATCTGGAATTTCTTGTTTGGTTTTGCAACAATTGGAAGAAAATGACTCAAAAAAGTTGGCTTTATCCTCACTCATTTATATCCGAGGAGGGTTAATTATTGTACTACAAAGATCCTGGACGTACACCCGTTTTAGGGGCCATCAAGTTGCATTCTAATGCATGTGACAAGGTACAAATGCATTGTTCTGATAGCAGATGTCTAGGTCTTTCTTCCGTGGAACTATAGGGCAGGTCTAGTCCAAAAACTCTGGCTTAGTAGTTGAGAGCACTTATTCTTTACATTAGTGAGACTGCCTTGGATATAAGTTGCCTACCTCTGACTCCTAAAGCCCACTACCTCTGGATGATTTCTTTTCTGCTACCATGTTTTTCCCATCATCCAGTTGTAAGTCTAAACAAAGCAGAATTTAAAAATTTCTTCTACTTGCAAATATGTCCAGGTTTGAATTATATGAGATATTTTCATTGAAAAGTATTATGCATAGGGCCAACCATCTCATGTAAATTTCTTCCTGGAAGGGAAGAAGGTTTCTTTCTGCCTTAAACCACAGCTTGGCCATTCCTACTCTTCTTCAATCTGTTTGATTTGCCTGCACTGACACTGCTTTTCCTCCCTCTTAGTCCTTCAGTGTTTAATTATGTCTCCCTGCCCCCACCCCTTGTAGTGTTAATTCTACTCCTCCCTTCCTAGTGAAGGGATTCCATGTGCCTTCTTACAGTCCTTAGTTATTTTTTAATGTCTGTGTAATTTTTATTATCTGTACATTACCATCTTCCCCATAAGATTAAAAAATGATTTGGGAAAAAGAATGAATAGGCTTATTATTTTCCCACACACCCTGGGGTAATCCAAGGCAAATTGCTTGAAGATCATTTTATGCAATGGTAGGTATATTCAAGTATAACTGAGGAAGAATAATAAAAAATACCATGTGAGATTATTGGAAAGATAATATGACGTAAAATATTTTCAAAATACCTGGTATTTAGTGAGTGCTCAATAGATGTTGACTGTTTGTTTATAAGTTGCCCTGTTGGCATGGTGGTGTTGTCTTGGATGTGAATGGAAAAGTTGGCAGTTTGAACTCATACATTTGCTCTGAGGTGGGGGGGGGGGGAGACTTCTCATAAAGACTACAGCCTAGAAAGTCATCTAGGACAATGATGTGAATGAGCAGTCCTGATTTTTTTCTCATCTGCTAGAGACATTGAATTGACAGATCGAATTGACACTGACCATATCGGATGGATACAACTCTCCCTGTACATTTAGAGTCTAAGTTTTCTTTTGTAGAGCAGCTGGGGGTGTCAAACTGGGGACTTGTTGTCAGTGGCCTACCTTGTCACTATTGAATTGAAAGATCATAGTCATGGGCTTCTCTGATTGGTCAGCATTCTATTCTGAGTGTATCATGGATGAAGATCTAGAGCCAATCTTTGAAGCCCTACTAGGCAGTAAAGTTCAAAGAATAATGAGAATATACCATGAGCTCATTTTTCATAGAAAAGGGGCACATGGCTGCTAAAATCAGTTAGTGTAGAATGCCAACCACTTAGTAGCCTCCAAGAAAACAGCTCAACGCCTGAATCTTGAACATCAGCTATGGGTTAGAATCTGGCACCTAAATGGAGAAGCAACAATTATTTGTGGGCTGTGTATCATTGCAATATTTAGGCTGGAGAACTCCTGTTTATCTTTGAGGTAAAGAGCAATATGAGAAAACGTGGGCTGAGCATGTGGAAAGAGGGCCATAATGGACAGGAACAGAATCTGGCTCCAGTCTTCGAGTTTGGCCATGCTGATTGGTGTTCACTCACACCTTTGGAAATTCTTCCTGCTGTGTGCAGATAAAGCCTGGCAGGTGTGAACTCTTTCTCTGGGTGAGATGCCTGTACCTGTTAAGTTGCTTCTCCTCACCAGCAACCTATCAAAGGATAGGAAGTGCCAAGAGAAAGACACAATGAACTAAATTGCTTAGACAAGGATAAATATCAACAACTCACATGAAGCTTCATCTTGAAAGCCGGGATGCTGACGCCAGATTGTGTGAGTATGCTTCTAATTTCCCTTATGCTTTTCTTAAATAGCATTTTAAAGGTTAGTCTATACTCAGACTTTTCAGAGTCTTAGGTTTCATTATTGCCACGTTTTCTACTCTGCTCTTCTATTCAACTGAGATTACCCTGTTATGATATTACAGCAATCATTGTCTAGGGTCAAAAGTTGATGGCTATCTTAGACCTCTATCGTAGAAGCTTCCTTTGTCTTCCTCTCAAATTCTCTATCTATGATACATGAGTGGTACCTGAGTAATGACCCTAAGAACCACAGACAGCCCCTACAGGGAAATTATAGTCTCCTCTCCTAGGAAAATTGGGAGTCAGAGCCTCTAGCCACTTCCTGTGGAACACATAGAATGGATGGTTATGGAGACTGCTACCAATACTTTCTGAAATCTGCACATAAGCAAATCCAACTGCTTGTCTCAAAATTTTGGTTATAGAAACCCAACTGGCATCAGTTTGAGCAGGGGTGAGGAGAGAGATATATATTCTGTCACTTATCTCAACAATCCAGAAATAGCTAGTCTTAAAAGAACCCAGCTTAAGGTGTTTGCACATAGACTTTTCTCCTTTGGGAATTCTTCTTTATGCTTGTTTAATTTCTGTCAGGAACTATGGTCCTTATCGTTACTGTACTATGTGACCCATAAGACTTTTGATGGCAAAAAATGAAATCATGAGACTCCTTGAATTTAGAACTGAGTAAGAAGAACCAGAACCCTAACCCCATGCAGCTATTGGAAATGTAAAAGTCTGTAAGCATTTTGGAACACAGTTGGGCAGAACCTTAAAAAGTTAAACTGAAACATAATATTTCATCCATCCCATAATAAATGCTTTCTCTTTTTTTTAGCTTACTCTTTTATACCTCTTTAAACAACCCATACCTCAATTGTATCAAGCATATTTGTACATATGTTGCCATCATTATTTTAAAAACTTGTGCTTTCTTTTTGAGCCCTTGGTATCAGCTTCTTTTCCCCTCTACCTCCCTCTCCCAACTCCTTGATAAATTATAAATTATTTCATGTCTTAGCACAGACTCCCATATCCCTTCCCCCACAGGTTCTGTTGTTGGTCCCCTGGGTGGGGGGACTGTGTGCAGCTATGAGTCTATGATTGAATCAGTTCCCCCTGCCTCTCCTCCTCCCCTCCCGGCTTTGCTATTGCCATTTCTGTTCCTGAGGGGGTTATTTGACTTGGATTCCCAGTGTCATGAGTTCTTATTTGAACCAGTGCATTTGTTCGGGCCTAGCTCATAGTGAAAGACAGGATTGGGGTCAGCAGTGAGGGGATGGGGTGAGAACGTCTCAAGAAACCAGAGGAATAGTGTGTGCTTCACCCATGCTATATTGCACCCTGGTTGACTCCTCTCTTCTTGTGACCCTTCTCTGAGGGAATGTCCCATTGTTTACAGATGGGTTTGGCATCTTTTTTCTGACCCCCCCTTGTTCTCATCAATATATTTGGTTTATTTGTTTGGGGTCTTCTGATGTCTGTTACCTACTCCCATTGAAAACTCATGATCACACAGGCTGGGGTGTTCTTAATGGAGGATTCAGTTCAACATTATATGTGAACTAACTCCTGACATAATCTCCTGCTGTCCTTATAGCTAGAGCACTCAATTTATATTAGGGTTTGTGGCAGTCATGTGCTTATGCTAATTTTATAATTGAAATATAGGGGTGGAGTCTGACCAGTTAATCTGGAGATAGCCATTGAGTAGCTGATGAGGCCTCTGTGTGGGCATGGCTTTCACCTGAGACTCCTGGGAAATCTTGCGATATTTCCCTCATGAAGATGAGAAGCTATCTTCCCCAGTTGTTGGGAGTTAGTTTGAGAGATGATTAACCACAGGCAACACAGAATGGTGGCGGCTGGGAGGCTGGAGTAGCTGGTGGAGAGCCCACATGGCTTTGCCCTGATGCAGACAGACCTCTGAAGCAGGAGTGGCATGCTGTTGATGGACCTGAGCCCTGGATGCGAGGAGCCATAGGGAGACCCCTGCCAGTGCCAGAATTCTGCACTCACTGATCTGTGACTTCCTGAGTCAGAAGCAGACTTTATAGACTGATTTCGGGCATATGGGTTATTATTGGACTTAAGACTTTGCACTGGACTGGATTGGGATACCTTCTTAGTGTCACATTTCTTTTGTATATAAACCCTTTCCTTATACCTATATGTTTGTCTCTGAAATTTGTTCCTCTAGTCTATCTGGACTAACACAGGGTTTCAAATATGAATCCTAAATATTTCAATTAAGTAAATGCTTACTTTTAGGAGTTTACCCCAAATAAATGAGGGAATATGTCCATGTCAAACTTGTCACACATATGTTCATAGCATCTCTATTTGTACTAGCCAAACCCTAGGAACAAACTGAATCTCAATCAATAAGTGAATGAGTAGATTAATTATATTATAATTACATAATTTAATTGCTATTTTAGAAATTGGAAAGATAAAATTATTGATAGATGTAGCAACAAAAATGAATCTCCAATTATGCCAAGTAAATCCAATCCTTCCCTCACAAGGGTATATACTTTATAACTTTATTTAAACTTTAAATGATTACCAAATAAGTAACTTACATATCAAACCTGAATAAAATATAATAAAATATGATGATAAATTCTTGATACCCCTATGATATAAAGAGTTATAAAAATGTAATGGCAATAATATTATAGTACATATATATAGTCTTAAATACAAACAATTATTAACAACAGGAAAATATTTAACATCCTTGAAATTACAATACAAACAAACCCCCACTGTTGGTTAATAAATTTATGATTTTTCTTAAAGATTGTTTTTGGGTGGTTAATATTTTAGGTGGTTAATATTTTTAAAACTACAGAGAAACGGGTCTTTTATTTCTCTTTGAGGTGACTATAAAAAAGCATTACCTTTCTAGGCAGCAATTTAGTGACATTCATGAAGAAGGTTAAAAACATTTATAGACTTGTACCATAAAATGCACTTTTAGTAATTTTATTAAGGATTCAATTATACATGAACACAATAATAGACACTTATTTATGATTGGTAGGTTATGTGTCAACTTGGCAGGACAGGATCCTCAGTACTATGGCACTGTGGACTATCTCAAAGGGGGAGGGTAACAGGCTGTTTCCATCTACTTGATTGTTGGTCTATTTTAGATCTACAAGTAGTTCCTGTGGAGTTTGGCCTCTCCCTCTTCCTCTTCTTGCTAGCAGGCTGGCCTCTTGGAGCTGCTTATGGCCAACCATTGTGCCCATCTTGGCTTCAGTAGCCTACTGACTTTCCATACCTCGATTCACTGTCCCCAGCTAGCATTTGATCCAAATACTGCAGTTTAGATTATACTTGTCTGTGCTGCAGTTTTGTGGGATGAAACACACACATATACACACACATTTATTTGTTTGTTTGTTTGTTTGTTTATTTATGTATCCCAGGCTAGCAAAATATGTATGTTTATTCAGTAAGGGGGCAGAAATTATTTCTGTCACTCTAACAGTTAAACAACCTGAATAAGTTATAAAATCATTGCTATTTTTTAGCCCATCCAAGTGTTGAGGTTTGACAGGAACCTAAAAGTTCTTCGGTCCAGAGAGTGATAGGTTTATTCAGCAAGGGTCTTACTCTTGCATCCCTGGCAGAGCAGTAACAGCATGATCTAGAGATGTAGTGCTCCATGCTGATTTCAAATGCTGCAGCTAACCGTAGCAGAGAGAGCGCCTCCCTTATTTGGGAAACATGTGGCCACCCAGCAGAAGGTATAAAAACATGAAGGATATGGAATCCTACAGAGGCAGCAGAAGCAAAGTCCTACTGAAGGAAAATTGAAGATATAGAAAAATATCTCAAAGCAGTCATGAACTAAATCAAATGAAAGCTACAGCAAAGCTTAGGTGCAGCTTAAACATACTATGAATGAATTCATTAGCACCCCGACAAAAGGGTTGTTAATGTCTCATATATATTCACAGGGACCTGCCAGATAAAAAATCTGAGATGCAAATATATAAATATGATTCGTGCTCAAGAAAGAATGATTTAACAGATAAAATGCAGAGAGGGGCTTAAATTTGAAATAACTTAAAAATATCTACTTGAAAAGATGGAAAACATTCATGAAGAGATGAGGAATTTTAACAGAAATATTTCATTTTTAAATGGAAATGGTAGAAATCAAAATATGATGCTGAAGAAAGACATTTAATTGGCCTAAGAGAAAGTGGAATGAGTAGTGAAAAACATGAGTGAACTTGAAGAGAGTCTAAGAGAAATGATTGAACAAATATACAAAAAGTAAATGTGAAAAATTGAATATAATATGTCTTGATTAGGACAAAGTCAAGTTTTATATTATGCTATGTTTAAGTTTTGGAAGACAGAAGAAATAATTAGACAAAAAGTAGATTTAGGGCTAAAACCCGGTGGTGTAAGTGGTTGAGTGTGGGACTGTGGCCCACAGACTTGGCGGTTCAAATCCAGCGGTGGCTCTCAGGAGCAGCACTGGGTAGTGCCCGCGACCACCAGAGGCAGTGATGCCTCCAAAAGCAAAAACATAAAAAAAAAACAAAGTAGATTTAAAGAGAATATTTATAAGTAATAGTACATACCATCTCAGAGATCCAAGACTCTCAGTGATTTCCATTTTCAAGTAGGTTGTAGAAAAAAACAAAACAAAACAAAATGTTAGTCTAGATAGACTAGAGAAACAAAAATTATAGATAATCATGTGTCTAAGAAAGAGTTTGATATATAAGAGAAATTGAATATTGAGAAAACATCTCAGCTCTATCCAGATCAAGTTCATAAGTCCAATTTTTGGCCATATGTCTGATACCAATCTGCAAAGGTCTCTTCAGACTCATGAAACACATAGGAAGATGCAGAATGCAAGAAGATCACAGGCCAGTGGGTGGAAAGCCTTGTGGAATTGTAAGCTTCACAGCACTGTCAGAGGTCTCCATGTGGATTCTCCAGTTCCCAGAGTTCTGGCTGTATCAGGATAGCTCGTGTGTTTTCTAATCAGAACTGTCTGACAGGGAGTGAGCCAAGAGAGATTGTCTCCCACTTCCAAGGAGAAATGCAGGTGTTCTCAGAATCCTCAGGAGAAGACCAGGCCCACACAGAGGTCTCATAGGCTATGACCTGATTGACAGGCTAGAATCCACCCAGTTACTCTTAATCCTGTCAAAGTGACTAATGTACAACTACCATACAAAAACAACAACAAAATCCAATTAATGTCTTATAAAATGGTTGATAATCCAAGAAAAACTTACAATGACTTATTTGACAAGTAAAATACCACCTTTCAAATTTTAAGCAAATAATGAACTAAGAATTATATGTCACCAGAAAAAATTATAGTTACAAAGAAGGAAAAGCAAAGATTTCAGGAAGGAAGATGACAGGAGAATTAAAGATACTTTACATGCTTAGGGATAATTACATAAAGTAGCAACCGAATCTGTAGAGAGGCACAAGATTTGTGGGAAGTATAAATATATGGTAAATAAAGGTGATCTTTTATTATTTCTTTACAACTAATTATGGGACACTAAATTCTTAAGGCAAAAGATTAATATGTATATTGGCTCATAGCATTATTAAAAGCAAAACAATTAAGATCAAAAATCAAGGAGAAAATGGTTGCATTATTCATGAGGTTGTATATAATTTGAATATTGATTCCCATGTGTTGAAAATTTAGTAATTTTTAAAGCAACCACTAGAAACAAACAAGTCTTTATAACCCAGGAGTTTCACTGGTGGGAATATATCCAAGACCTTGGAAGCAGTGATGTGAATGGACATACATTTATTGAAGCATTATTAACAATAGGTGAAAACGATATTAATGTCTATCAACGGATGAATATATAAGCACAAAATGTTATATACATACATTGAAATACTACCTAATTAGAAAGAAATGTATCTTTAAACATGCTACAATATGAATGGACCTTCAAGATATTTTGCTGAGTAAAGTTCCAGTCACAAAAGCACAAAACTTGAGCTGAGCCTGGTGGCGTAAGCAGTTGAGTGTGGGAGTGTGGCCCGCGGGCTCAGCGGTTCAAACCCAGCAGCGGCTCTCAGGAGCAGCACTGGGTAGTGCCCACGACTACCAGAGGCAGTGATGCCCCGCCCTAAAAATAACAAAAAACAAACAAAAAAAGCACAAAATTTGTATGACCTCATTTATATAAGAAGATAATTACTTTCATATAGACCATGTCTTTATTATCAATCAGACATAGCAAAAACGCTATAAATTTCTAGTTACAATCCTATGGCATTACTTATGATAATCGTCTGTAGCAACAACATAATTTTAAAGATACAATTATTATGAAATTAGCACTAATTACTTTCTAGTCCTTTGATTTTTTTCTTCTAACAGTAGAATGTAGAAAGTAACTAAGAAACAATAACTAAAAGACAAGAACAGACGACTCTCTGAGGACAAAGTCTGTTAGTGTTTAACAGGGCAAAAGGGAGGGGGCAGAGAGAAGAGTACTTTTTATGGATCACTGAGAGTTGCTTTACAATGATGAAAATTATGCATTGGACTAAGGTATGCATATGTTATTAATTCAAATATCATACTAAGTTGTACACCTGTAAAAAGTGGCATTTGCAAAAGTTATCTGGTAGCTATCTCTAGGGGAGTAAGGAACTATTGCTACTAAAATTCCAGTCCATATTACATTCTAAGCAATACAAATTTACACATATTCTGTGCAGTCAGTAGAAGGTTGTAGACAAGTTCTCTCAGTAATATATTTGTCTTATTCTCTGTAGGATGCATTCCAAATAAGACACTTAAGTCAAAAGAGTGACCTTGGAGAGAATACTATAGGTCAGACAAATTCAAGGCACAGGGATCAACTCTGAAGGTTATAGTGGTAGTATATGGAGAGGATCTCTATATATATTTTCGTAAAGGACACAGCAGAGTCACATTAAAAAGTTTGGAAATACTGAAGAGTTCACAGGTTGGGGGTAAAAAACAGAAAAGTTTCACTGAAATTGACTGTTCCATCACCATAATATACCTGCCCGTTCTCCAGGTAGAGCAGCCATTATCATGGTGTTCATTTTGACTCCTAATATCCTAGATAGGGTTTCTGAGGCTTTGTAAACCTTTATGGGCACATTCAGACTCGTCTTTCTTCCCTGGAGTATTTGGTAGTTTTGCCCTGCTTATCTTGTAGCAATTAAAAGCTTCTCTGACGGTGCCACCAAAGCTCACCTCCAGAGTAATGAGGGCTGTCTTATTCAAATTGCAGAGAGAAGTTTTGCCTAATCCACCCTACATTTCTAATGTTGCCCTGTTAGACTTTTTTTAAAAAAATATTTTAAAACTAACAAAATTTGAGTCATCAAATGATACCAGAACTACTGTGTTGGAAAGATATAAATTGAAGAAGGTTGGGTTTTCAAGCATATAGTAGAGGAACAAGAACACCTCTTCATAAGTGCACGAATGTAGATGTAGTCTCCAACTTCATTTTATCATTGGTTAATAAAGTTTCTATGACTTTCATGTCACCTTGTAGTTACCAGGATAGCTGAAAAAGAGCAACTATGTGTGTACAAATGTTTCTTGGTACGAAGGTGTCGGTCCGTTTCTTAGTACATCACAATTAATTGGTCTCATATTATGTTTAGTGCTTTATTTAACTCTTGGTTTGTTGAATTGCAAGTGTGTATTCAAGGTAAAGTAAATGTTTTTTTTTTTAATTTATCTCTAGTAATGAAGGAAGGGCCTCAATGGTATAGCAGTTAGATGCTGGTTCAGAGTTTGAATCTATCAGTCACTCTGCAGGAAAAAGACGGGACTTTCAATTCCTGAGGACTTTCAATTCCTGAAATTCATAGTGACACTTCTAACCTGACTATGGGTTGGAATTGGCTCAATGGTAGGAAGTGAATTAAAGAGGAGAAAGAAAAGTCAGGACTAGGGGGAGGAAATGAAATACATGACTAATTGCTTCATGGGATGGAGTGTGCTCAGTCACCAATCCACAATGTTGTGATTAAAGATTGTGTAGAAAAATCCCAGTGAAGAGGGGGAAGTGAAAAACTTAATTTGAGCTAGCATGACATTTTAGAGTTTCTGGGGCCCTAGAAGTTAGAGGAATACTCAATACTGTTCCCTTGAGAGAGTATTTAATATTGAAACCAAAATTATCACCTGCAATACTTTTAAACAATAGTCTAGATTAACTAATACAGAATGTGTTTCTTTATAAAATGGTTATATTAATATAGAGATGGAATCAAATTGACAACAGCAACTCTAAGGATTATACAAGTCCCTTAAGGGCCTGTGAATTTAGTGTAGTATGGATAGAACAATCCATAAAACTAGAGTGCACAATTTGAAAAATATAATCAATGTCATTTTACTGTACACATGCTATTACATTTACATATAGACATTATTGAATTAGTATATATTCTGATAGTATTCGCAAAAATTAAGTAAAATTTATAGATGTATAAAAACACAGTGGATATAAAATCCCAAAGAAGAAATTTATCTTCAAAAGGTCAGAAATTGGTGCTGGTTTGCTGAGGGGCTAGGGCTGTGTGAGTTCGTGTCAGGGGCTGGCATGACTTGCTTATATTGATCTATAAAGCATATGCTATTAAATATGACTAATATTAAAATTTAATATTATATCACAATTAAGCAAAAATCACATTATAAATGAATAAAAAGCCCATGAAATGTTTTTGCTAAATAATTAATATGCAAGATAAAATGTAATGTCAGAAAGTGCTGGACTTACTCAAAGTAATGTGAAAAGAAGAAATAGAGGAGCAAAGCCTATGAGCCTCAAAAAAACCCAAATACCAAATGTAGCCTTCAGCCCAAACATTGCAATCGTTTACATAACTGTCAAGGGAATAAATGCTCTACTTAATAATTAGAAGATTTCATTAAAAATAATCCACAGTACTATGCTGCTTAACAGAAACACACTTTAATTATAAGAAGACAGAAATATTGAAAGTGCAAAGATGAAATCTTTATTATACAACTCTGTGCATAAAGATTCTTTGTTTTATTGACTTTCAAAAAAGTCCCTTGAATTAAGAGAATTACCAGAGATTGAGCAATTTTATTTTTATCTATTGATCAATTCATTAAGAAGTTTTGAATATCCATCTCCTTTGCCAGAAGACCAATCTTATAACACGAGGGTGGTGTAGTGATAAGGAGTTGGGCTGTGAAGTCCAAGGTTAGAAGCTTGAAACCATCACCTGTTCTGTGGACTAGAGATGGGAACTTCGACCCTGAGAATGAGTTTCGGTTTCAGAAACCCACAGGGAAAGTTCTACCCTGCCCTACAGGACCGCTATCATTTGACAATGATGCGATTTATCTGCTTTTATCTGAATTTATCTGCTTGTACCCAGGAAGGGCATGAATCTTCAAATTCATATCCTTAACTGAAAATTCTAGCACCGTTTTATGAGTAATTGAGAAAACAGCGAGTTAAAAATACAGTAAGGAAAGAGATTTGAACAATGCTATCAATCAACTTGAACTAATTGACATACATAATACTATACAAATGTAAAGTAGGCATATTTCTCCCAAGTCAATGAAAATTATCAAGGCAGGTCCCCTACTGTCCCATAAAAAGTTTCAATAAACTTAATTGACTCGCAAAAGTAAAAAAATATCCCCCATATAAAGAGAATTAAATTGTAAATCAGTAACAGAACCCTCCAGAAAATTTATAAGGATTTGAATTTAACAACACTTCTAAATTATACTGGTGGCAAGAATGAATCACAGGATGAACTATTAACACACTTAAATCCACTTTTTGTTAAATTCACTTTTAAGGTGAACATTCTAAGAGAAAACTTCAATGAGTATGAATTTTGAAATAAAACCCATATCAAATGTAAAAATACAATAACTAACTTAGTGATAATTAACCCAGAAGTTATAATTATTTTAACATTAAAACAATAAAGCAATATAGTTCACTCTATATAACAAAGGAAATATATATTACCATTTCAGTATATAGAGGAAAAAGAATATAATATAACCCTCATTCATAATATTTGAAAAAAATATTTCTAGCAAATAAATAAGTGAACTACCTCAATCTGAAAAGGAACATCAAATCAACATTTAATGTATTCCTTATTGGTGAATCGTTGAATGCTTTTCTCCTAATGTGGAGAACAAAGCAAGAATTACCAATTAGATTTAGCATTGAAATTTGAGTTCACTCTTCTGCTAGGAATTTATCTCCCTCCCTCTTAGACAAAGAAGAATAGCTTGTGCACTGCATTGCAGCTCAATACCCCGACTGGTAGATCCAGAAACAGTGGTGCCATGTTCAAAGATGACATGGAAGACACAGCTGTGAATGAAGGTTGCTGTCCAGAGTCCTGGCAATAATTCATTTAAGTGCATCAGGTTCCTGCAAGAACTCAGTTCACCCTTTCTGTGTTTCCCACTTCAAGATGTAGCCCATTATTTTTTCTTGTTTTAGTTTTTATGAGAGATATCCACATTTTGCAAAGTTTAGTCCATCCTGGTGCCACTTCCTGAGGCATGACTGAACCAATTTGAATCAATGCAAAGTCTTATAGTAAAGTAACTTCATTGTGGACAATAAGTAAACTCAAACATATTTACTGAATAGTTGTTTGACAAAGGTGACAGCTATCCAATGGGGGGGGGAGTGTGTTTCAAAAATTTGTGTGGTATATTATAAATTCACATTGGAATATAACATATCTTAGAGAACACAATCACTTATTACTAGTAATTATCATTTGACTTCAAAACTTTAAACATTCTTTCTTACAGCACTTGAAAATATTAAGTGACAATCCACAGCCTTCAAGAGACTTTTCAAGAAAAATTAATAAATATTTATGACAAAGAATTCACATTCAGTAGATGTAAAGCCCTTCCCCACAAGTTTATAATGTAAAGCATCTATTATCAATGCATTGGTTAAATGTATTGTGATGCTGGAAGTTATACCAGCGGGAGTCCAATACCATTAAGGTCCCCTGGGTGCTGGTTTTCAGGGGCTCTCCTAGACAAAGACAGGCCCCCACACTCAACTTCCTGCCAAGTCACTCGTCTGTGGGTTTCTGAGACCCAATAGGAAGAATCAGTATAAAAAGAGAGTCTTGTTGATAGAATTCATTCTGAAGATTACCTAAGAGACTCTTGAAAGATCAGTTTCTTAGTAATTGCAGACATCTTTTGGAAACAGCCTGAAGTGCAGCTCTACAGGGATATCCTGCCAGATGGAATATATGGAATTTTGACTGCGTCTGTGGAAGGAAGTAACTCGGGAGAATCTCAAAATCATCCATTAAACCAAGTCCAGGTTCTGACACCTGAATAGACTATCAATGACTCATATGAGATTTCACATTCAAACGGAAGTAAAGTAAACCAGGCATCAAATTTGATTCCATCTACCCTATCCAATGTGCAGTTTTTAATATGCGTGCATATATATATATACATTTATATACACACATATATATTCAACTGAAAGCATGGGCTAGGGGCACCTTAATCTACAAATTAATATCTTTAACATTTTTGCAGAGATCTTTTGCAGTAGATTTGTTTAGTGCCATTTGATTTCCTGAAAGCTGCTTCCATTGACATTGGTTTTTGATACAAGATAAAAAGTCAATCCAGGACAGCTTCAGTCTTTTCACCCTTCCTTATGTTGAGTAAACGATGTGGGAGAACAGAAAATGTACTGGTAGGGAGTCACTCTATTGATAAATAAAATTGTGCAAACTTCTTGACATAAACATGTCTGTGCACTGTAAAGCAATGAAGGATTTTAAAAAGTAGAACTGAGACGTCAAAATAACCACCAGCCTTGGCTAAGCATAATGCTGTTTTAGTTGGTTTGCAGCTATAACTTTCAAGTAGCTTGGAATATTTGGCCTGAACTGCAGGTTGGTACACCTGAATTGCATTTTCGCTTCTTCTTCTTCTATTCATGTCCTTCGATCAATGTCTTAACTTTTCTCGACTTTAAATTGTGAAATGAAGAAATGTGATTGAATCACCTGTAAGTTTCCCTCAAAGTATTTTATGAGTGTTGAAAATCCATGCTCTTTCTTTCAAGGCACTTCACCACCTTCCCTAATATCTTACCACGGGCCATGTCTTGTCATTCAGACATTTGTTATTTTAACCTGACTTGGGATCTATGCCAAACTAACAAATCACAGGTTACCAAATTCTGAGGTAGACTGTTAGCCTCATTTTTTGCTTAGACGGTAAATAGGTAATCAGGCAAATGATATCTTAGAAGCCTTTTTTCATGCTTCTTCATTATGATAGGGTAGTTAGAAACTACAATCAGAAATGTTTCACCAAGGATTCAATAGAATACTTCCTATTCTGGGTCTGGAGAAGCTTTCCTAAGAGATGACTTACTAAGAAAAAAGATGTCTAGTTTTTATTTTTGAACAGAAATTGGAGATATATTCTTAGAATTTCGAAGGATATAAACTCTGTGATGTTGAATGAGCCATTCAAAGATAAACTGATAGACCCTGTTTCATTAACTTTCAAAAAAAAGTTTTGTTTTTGATTTTCTAGAGATCATTCAAAATTAATGAAAGTAATACTAAGATCCCTTCTCTCCTAGATTTTCAATGCTTACATCTTAAGATATGTGTTTTTCCTTTCCTAAAAAACAAAAGCTAATTTTACTACTCCTTAGGTTAAATCTTTTGCTGACTCCCTAGCATAGCTATACACCGTGCTGTGCTTTGCACCTGCACTTATTACCTGACAGCTCCAATTACATATCCACCTGCAGTTGTTTTGAGTCTCTGAGTTGTTCTTCAAATGTATCAAAAAATCAAATGCCTCCCTAGTTTTTTTCATCTGTTTTTCTTGAGAAACCCATCCACACCTTAATGAGCAGGCTAATTTCTATTACTTTCAAGCCTTAGCTCAAAGTCTTCTTGTCTTCCAAGAAATTATCTGAATTCTGTTTCCTTCTGTCCAACAGACATATTTCTACCTTTGTAGTTGAGCATTATTGAAAGTGTTGCCCTATCTCAACCCTCGCCATTTATTCAGTCCGTATAAATCAACAACCCATGTATTTTGGCCTAAAAACTATCTTGCACATGTATACTTACCCTTTCTCCGCAGTGTTTAAAATTCTATAGCATTCACTAAATTAGTGACAAAAATCAATAGAATTACTATATGCCCCTGGGATTGAGTCTTTAAAGTTCTCTAGTAAAATAAAAATAACGTGTCTAAAGTGATCCAGGGGCAAATATAAACCATAAATATATTAATTGATTTTAAGCTCCGGCTTAATTGTCTTAATCTAAGAACAATTAGTTGCGATGGCCTAGTTCTGCTTGGTAGTTACCCTCTGAAAGTGATCACTGAAGCTACAAGTGCTGTAACAAAGAGTAGTGAAGAAAGCAGATGTTGCCTGGCTATCAATCTTAAACCGGGCAGCTATCTAAGTAAGGCATCATCTGAGTCCACACATAAGAAGTACTCCAACCTTTGTGACTCAAGGGTTATAAATAATGAAATCCAAATTTAGAGGAAGGGGCAGTATTAGAGTTTAAATTTTGAATACTCGGTGTTGCAGTGAACATCCAAAATTCATTTTTAGGGGCCCAGTGTAGATTAAGCCTCCAATGAATCCTGTCTGTAGACCAGAGATATGTTTGCCTTTGCTATCAAAATTCATTGTAGGTTGGATTACTGCACATATACCTTACTTTTTCAGACCATAAGATGTACTTTTTCCCCCAAAGTGAGGGGAAAATGAGGGTCTGTCTTATGGTCAAAAGCTGTAATATCCCAGAACATTTTAGTATACTGATACTATTTGGTTTAGAATATTTTTTCTTGTTTTCCTGCTCTAAAAACTGGGTGTATCTTATGGTCAGGTATGTCATAGTCTGAAAAATATGGCAGTTAGACAAAAATGGGACACCTTGTCATTTGATATCCTTTGATCCATTGTATATTTGTTTCAGTTTTGAATATTTTCTGCTTTTTTACTGAAGTTTTTCCCTGTCATTTAAAAAAATTTGTATATTTTTCTGGGTTTAAAATCCAGAATAGGTAAATCTGCATCTGGCAATTGATTTAATAGTTTTCTAGTGGCCTACTTGGGGCAGAAAATAGGGAACCAACAACAATGACTTCAAGAAATACAAAAAAGATATCTTAAAGGCAATTGTGGTGATTATTGCTCACCTCTTGTCAATATGATCGAACTATATAACTCTATGATTTGTGAATTATTTGTTAATAGCACTGTTAAAATGAGTCAATACAGTTTTGGAAATGTTTTATAATTTAATAAATATTAAAAGATCTCATGTAATCTATCCATATTTTACAATGGAAATACATAAGTTTTGCTTGCTTATATCAAACCTAACTCAGGTCACCATGGTTAGAACCAAAAATATACAAATGCAAAACACCATTAAAAATAAGTGCCAGTTATTGAAGTCTGTTACTGGTGAATTGGCACATTTTTCCCCCTCTGCTATTTTCCCACACCTCAAAGACACACATGTCTGAGTTATATCAGTGTGTGGCTGGATGTTTGCCTTTATATCTATTATTTGCATTGAGAATTTATCTGGTGGAGAAATAGGAAAATGATTTGCAAATGGATGACAGACAGCCCAAGGATCAAGAAAGAGTTTTACATCTTTATTTTTAAGAATTCAAAATCTAGACACTGGGGTGAACCGTATGTCAGTATGTAGACCTTGCTTTGCCATCAGATAGTTTTCACATATGAAGATGTGGGAAAATGAAGGCATATTTTCTTATCAGCGTCAGTGTGACTAGTTGACAGATTTGATTTGTACACTATCACACTTGATAAGGACACCCTGTGGAAGGTGATTTACCTGCTGTCATCAATCCATGGAGCACTAGGAGGTGAGATTCCACAAGGAGAAAGAAAAATGATGCTTAGAAATGCATCAATTAGTACAATATCATTTAGAGTGGAAATAAACTCTATGACAATTATGAGATAGGAGAGACCATATTTTTATGGAGAATAATCAATCTGATGGGGTGGAGAACTAGACAGCCCCCGTGAGCTTACTGCTTTACAACCAGATGCTCTGGTGCACTGATAACCATTCTAAAGAGATCACACTGCTCCCTACTTGCTTAAAAGGTAAACTAGATTTAGGATTTGTGAATTTCTATGAAAATTCTAACTAGGAAACACAATTGGTCTTCTCAGTCCCTTGGTAAGACCTGTATTATGCACCCAGATGAGGACATATTTTTTATACAGCTTTGTTTTTATTTCAAGCCAGTTTGTGGCAATACGGTTGATCCGCTTTACCTCAGGATTTATAAGCCCACAGATTGATTCTATCAGGCACTAGGTGTATGCACAGAAGCTGGGGTTTGTGGCACATTGCTTGTGCTGGTAGAATAAGGTTCAGCAGACAAAACCCTTACTTTATAGTTCAAATAGACTTCAACACTCACTAAGCGTGAACATTTAATCAGCTAGTATCTGAGTTCCAGAATGGGTGTGAAGTTCCATCGACCCTTGGGAATTCTCAGATAGGTGTAGTAAGATATTAGGCATTTCAGTTGTAATTAATACTTCCATTGGGGGGGGGTGGTTAGGTGTCTTTGAATTGGTTCTGACTAATAGTAATGCTGTCTACAACAGAACAAAATATTGCCAATCTTTGGCCATTCTCATCATTGTTCAGTTTGAGTCCATTCTTGCACCCACTGCATCCCTCCATCTCCCTGTGAGCCTTCCTCTCCTGGGATGACCCACTCCTTCACCATCATGAGGCACTTCTCCAGGACCAGGCTCCTCCCCAAAATATGTCCAAAGTGCAGGAGATGAAATATGGCCAGCCTCTCTTCTCAGAAGCATTCTCGCTCTACTTTTTATAGCTGGAGATGCTCATTCATCTGAGTCCATGTCATTTTGCAAATCCTTTCTAGTTCCATCGTGCAATAGCATCACTTCTTCAATCGTCCTTACTCAGTGTCCAGGTTTGGCCTGTATTACGGTGCAAATGGCAATCCTGTGGTTTGGATCAGCATGTCAGAGTCCTCAGAGTGACTTTCTTATTTTTTTAATACTAGAAAAAAGGTCATATGCATCAGATTTTCCCAATTCAATATATATTTTGGTTTCTTCTTTGTTGGTTTTTGCTTCTCCGGCCTTCCTCTCCCTCCCCACTCTCCACTAGCTGTAAGCATTTGAATAAAGACCGAGATAGGAACATCAGGAATGGGAGGAAGTGTCAATTTGCTGCAAGTAAAAAAACTTAATTCTTTGTAAAACTAGAATCTAGAAGAATGGGAAAAGCAACCCAGATGGAAGCCTTTTTTCCTGCCAGGTATGGGTTGTTGAACAAATATCTAAAATAGAAGCCTATGATTTTACGTTTTTGAAAAAATGGGACTCCTTAGGTCTTGAAGAAAGTGATTCAACGTAGGAACTTTTATTTTGATCTTTTTAATTGCCTCGTATGCATGTAAAAGCTAGGTAATGAGTAGGAAGAATGAAGAATAAGTGAGACTTCTGAGTTGTGCGGTTGGGGAAGATTATGGAATATACCTTGAACTGTCAGAACAACAAGAATGACAAAACTGACCAAAGAAATAAAGTCAGAATGCTGCTTAGAAGCTACCATGGGAAGACTTTTCCGCATGTATGTAAGACATGTGGTCAGGAGGGATCAGTTTGGAGGACGACACCATGCTTAGTAAAGGAGAGGATCAGAAGAAAAGATGACAAGCCTCAAAATGATGAACTGAGGCAAAGGTTCCATCAATGGAACATGAGAATGGTTGTGAGGAGTGCACTATTCTATTGCTATGTAAGGTTCCTTTTAGTCAGATACGATACAACAAAACTAGCAACCTCCAGCAACGATATAAATATGGATATAGGAAAGGTCTTTTTTAAAAAAGTGTCTCTCATAGACGCAGCTGGTCTTGCATAGAATTGAGATGGTATTAAAAATAAATATATCTTTCCATGAAATACTTCAACATTTAAATAAGCGCTTCACCTTAGTCTGAATGTAAGATTGCAACTTTACCTTGAAAAGGAAGGTTGTAGGCCTCCTGAGTGCAAGGCAGCACTTACCACAATGCTGCTGATACTACATACACGTAGACTGTTAGGGCGAGCTGAGCAGTATTTATGAGCAACGGACTTAAAGAATAACTAAGATGGAAAAATACACGGGGATAGTTTTGTTCAATTGTACAAGGGCACTATTAGTCACAATCAACTCGGTAGCCTTGGCTGTTTCAAAATATAAATCCATTTGCTTGTGTGAAAAATCAGAATCACAAATTTTAAAACTTTAATTGATACTCAGATAACCTCATAAAGTTGATAAATAGCATATTGCTGTTATGTTTTGAAACACCAGGTCCCATTGTTTCCATAAATAATCTCCAATAACTTAAGAATTTAATCTGTACAAGTCAAAAATTCATGTATGACCATCTGAAAATTCAATCCAAACTTGTATAATTTTCTTTTCTCAACAGTATTTTAAATTCTATATGACTGACTAAATTAATGGTATTATAATCAGAATTATCTTGTATCCTTGGGGGATGATTGATAATGTTCTCTATCATAAAATGATAATGATACTTTTAAAATAGTTGTTTTCCACCTTCATAATGCTGTGACCCTTTAATATATTTCCTATCGTTGTGGTCATCCCAAACCATAAAATTGTTTTCATTGCTACCTCATAACTGTGATTTTACATTGTAAATCATAATTGTTACAAGTTCAATGTAATTAAACATGATTAAAGCATAGTGATTAATCACAAAATAATATACTGTGAATTATTTATGTGTTTTCTGATGGTCCTAGGTAGTCCCTGTGAAAGGGTCGTGTCCCCCCACCCACTGCTTTAAAATGACCCAAAGACATATATAAACATAGCTATATAATGATTTGGGCTCAGATTTAATTCTACCCCAATTTAAAAATAAGTAATTCTCATGACATGACCCTACGTGCCACTGACCTTCAAAAAGAGATCACTGAAGTTAATGGGTGAAATAGCAAAGTGTGGTGAAGAAACCGGATGGTACCCAACTACAAAGAAGAAGTGCTTCTGGGGTCTTAAAGTCTCCTCTTCAAATAAGCAGCCATCTAAGTGAAGTGCCAACTGAGTCCACAAGGAATAAGTACGCCAGTCTGTAGGATCCAAGGGCTATAAGAACTAAAATTGAAGTTTGAAGATTGGAATGACATCAAACATGAAGTAGTGAACACACAGTTTGCAAGAAGGCTATTGAAATCCCCAAATCCATTGGCAGCATCCACATATGAATTAAGCTCTAGTGCATCCTCTCTGACCATAGTCTAGAGATGTGAAAATACCTCGTTATGAGACAGAGAGCATTGTAAAGTCAATCAAGGAAGAGTGTTTAGGTTAAAATATAATACTTTATTATTTTATATTCCTTTTAACCAATTTTAGAATTATTTCAGTTTATAATATTTTATTATTTTTTCCCTAATTGAAGCTTTCATATATTTTGTCTGGTCATTGTCATTGCTGTTTCATATGATTTTCTGTATATGAAATCCAGGAGGGGTAATTGTATAGATACAATAACTGAATTAATAATTACCTCAGAGTATGGCAAGAAAGAATTGGAGGAAGTGAGCAATAGCAATGATTATAATAAGAAAATGTTCTGAAATAGATTGTTGTGATGACTGTACAATTATTATTAATGTGATTGAATGTTTAAATTGTGTGTATGTGAATAAAGCCAATGTGGTAAGTCAATAAGTTCAGTGGGCCTCTGTTAATGGGGAATAAACCACTAAAACTGTGTTTGTGCTTTTTGAATATAATTTCAGTTGACTTAACACCTTAGTTCCACAACCTGAATGAGTGCAAAAACCTTATCAAAATCATTAAGTTAGATTATTAAATGAAACTATTAGGTTATGCTAGTTATGATTATTTCAGAGTTCAGTTATGTGTGTCAGTGTTAATTAAAGTAGGCAGCATCTTAAAAAGGGGGAAGGGATATGGTATACACATGAAAGTAATGCACTGAAGTTTTGTTTGTTTTTGGTGTGTGTGTGTGTGTGTGTGTGTGTGTGTGTGCATGTGCATAGTAGTGTGTGATCACCACCACAATCAAAATTTAGACCTTTCCCAACTTCCAAATAAACATTTTCACAAGTCACAATGTAATCAAATACAGGTTTCTCTCCCAGAGCCTAATAACCATTGATCTCCTTTCCTTTGCTGATATATAAATTAAAGTACACCGCTTCTTGATTCTGAGTCATTAAAGTATTTTGCCTTTTGATCCTAGCTACTATCCCTTAGTAACCAGAGACATCATTCAGGATTTTGTGTGCATCTATATTGAATTCTCTTTTTTTCCTGAGTGTGTTATATAAGTGCATAATAGTTAATTTATTCATAGTTCAGATGGAAGAGACTTGGGAGTATATGTTCTGCGCTGGACATTATTTCTTGTATTTCCCTTTCTTTCCTTGATTCATTAAAAAAAATTAATGGACCCTAAGACCGCTGACAGAGTGGTTACACAGTGGGCTGCAAGCCACAGATCTGCAGTTTGAAAGCACCAGCTGCTCTGCAGCAGGAAAACTGGGTTTCCTGCTCCCGTTAGTAGTTAGTCTCAGAAACTCCCAAGGGCACTTCTGCCTTGTCTGTGGACTCATGAGGAGTTGGCATCATCGTGATGGTAGTGAGTCTCCTTTTTCTGTAAGACCACGGTGGCAGTCACCGAATCTGGTGTCAATTTGAAGATTAAGAGAGGAGGGGTGGAGTCTAGCCTGTCAATCTGGAGTTAGCCAAGGAGACCTCTGTGTGGGCATAGCCTTCTCTTCTGAGGATTCTAGGAAATCTGTTACTTCCTTCTTGGAAGCAGTAAACACTTATTCACTTCCTTGGAGATGTTCTTCTGACAACAATCGCTACCTGCGAGACTCTATTGATAGGAGTTTCCAGATGGCTTCCTGCAAGATAAACCTGAGAAGAAGTCACTTAGGCCTACATTGATGCAGTAGGAATCCTGGACCTGGAGAAGTCTTGTGAAAACTCCTGCCAGTGCTGAGATGCTTACAATGCCACTGGATCCAAAGATTTTCCACCCATTGTCTTGTGGTCATCCTGCATTTGGCTTCATTGCATGTATTTTGCAAGTCTGAAGGACTTTGTAAATTGCTGTCAGACATATGAGCTAATATTGGATCTGTGGACTTGAACTGGACTTGGATGGGATGTTTTCTTAATATACAATTACCCTTTATATAAAAATCTCTCTTTTTTATGTATGCAAGCTTATGAATTTGTTTCTCTAGTCTACCAGGACTAACACAACCACCTATTCAGGAGACCTTTTAGTTCAATGCTGATTTGTTTGCTAACTGAAAGTTTGGCAGTTTAAACCCATCCACCATTCTGTAGGAGACATACATGGCCAACAACTTCCATAGATATTACATCCAATGGGATCCCTGAGAAGCAGTTCTCCTCTATTCGAGAGGAGTGTTTATTGTTTGAATGCCGCCATGGCACAAAATAAGAGAGTTGCCTAGTATGACAGTAGGAAAAATGAATACAGTGATGAAAATATCAGAAACTCAGCCTCATAAAGCTCCAAATTAAAATGGAGAAATCAACTTGCAGCCAACTTTAATATAATAGAAAGTTGTAATAGAATTAACTATGAGGTATTATAAAGGGATATAAGTAAATATATCAAAACCTACTGAAGTAGATCTAAAATTTAAAAATATATTTTCAACATAAAATTATGTTGAATAATTTATTCTTGTTACACTTATTTACAAAGAGCCTCAAAGTTGGTTTTCCATTAAGACTTGAGTAAGTGTAAATATGGTATGATAGACAAGGGTAAATGTGCAGAACCATGAGGAATATTGAAAACTGAGGATGATTTTGCTATGTAAGAGGAAGGAAGGAGTTTAGCGCAGGTCCACTGCTCATTCAGAAAGTCAAATAGCAAAGTAATACAGAATATGTAAGCTCACTTTTCTAAACTATAAAGGATATTTGTGAGGGTGTCTTTATACATAGGCATGTATGTATAAGAAAGAAGCTCTGTAAGAGCTTTCTTCATTATCACAAAATATTTAATATTACCCCTGATGACACATATATTTCAAATTGAGTTGAATGAAGGATTACATTAACTTTCTATCTATATTTGGTATTTTAAAATTAAGAACTTAAGTAAAAATATGTGACCTTGTGCTAGGGTAGACTGGAGAAACAAATTCATAAACATGCATATGTACATATGGGAGTGGTTTATATACAAGAGGAATGGAACATTGAGAGAGCATCCCAACCCAATCCAGGCTATGTCCATAAGTCCAATATTAGCCCGTATGTCTGATACCAGTCTATAAAGTCTCCTTCAGATTCGTGAGGTACATGCAATGACTCCAGGACAATGTCGACCAGTGGATGCAGTCTTGTGTATCCATGGTGGTAGAAGCATCTCCGTGTTGGCAGGGACCTCTCTGGAGCTTCTTGAGTATCTCAGCACTAGTAAGCATCTCTATGTGGCTTTCCCAGCTTGAGATGTCTGGTTTCATCAGGGTAAGCACATGTGGCTTCTACTCTGGCTCCTCCAATTTCCAAGACTCAGGGTCTATCAGAATGCTGCCATGTTGTCTTGTCAGTAGTAATGTCTCCCAGAGACTGAATCATCAGTCTCTCAACTTGACTTGGGAAATACCGCGATATTTCCCAGAATTCTCAGGAGATAGTCATGCCCACACAGAGGTCTCATTGACTGTCTCCAGATTGACAGGTTACACTCCACCCCTACACTCCATTTCCTGAAATTGACGCTATTACATGACTGCTACAGACCTATTTGCCATAAGATATCTTAGAAGTGGAACAAAATAGAAAATTCAAATGAAGTCGATTTTTCAACCAAGGACTAAAAACAGTAAATGGGAAAGAGATAGGCTCTTCAGCAGAGGTACTGGACAAAAATAGGTTCTCCCTCTGCTGAAGAAGGAAACGGAACCTCTATTTCAGTCCAGGCACAAGCACAAACTCAAGCTGCATTAGACGCCTAAAAGAGATTATAGGATCATCAATGGGAAAATGGGGACAAATGTCAAGGACCTTACAGGAAGGCATATACATACTACCAAATACAGTAGAGGAAGCACACACAAGTGAAAGACCAAACAAATGACTGAGACTTATTCAAAATAAGGAATATATGCACATGAAACAACATAACAGATAGACTGAAACAGGAACAGATTGGAGAAAAATAAATTTTAGTGATGACATAACAGACAAGGGAATAATTATTACAATGTACACAATTTGACCAAAAGAACAAATCTGTCTTGGGGGAAATAAAGCCAGAATGCATCTGAGAGGCAGGGATGGAGAAAAATCACCTCACATACTATGGACTTGTTGTAAGGAGAGGCCAGTCCCTGGAGGAGGACATCATGCTTAGTAAATGAGGAGGACACTGAAAAAGAGAGAAGTCCCCCACAGAAGACATTGACCCAACCATGGGCTACAACCATGGGCTCAAACATAAGGATAATTGTCAGACTGGCACAGGACTGACCTTTGTTTCTTTCTGGTTTCATAAGGTCACAGTAAGTAAATGCACGTTATTTGAAATTAGTCCTACCCCCAACCCCATAGCAGTGTTTTCAGCTTTACTAATGTTGTGACCCACCCCCCAACATTACATTGTTTTCGTTGCCACTTTATAACTGTAATTTTGCTGCTGTTTTGAGTCAGACAACCCCAATGAAAGGGCTGTTGATCCCCAAAGGGGTCACAATTCAAAGGTTAAGAACCGCTGCTTTATGCCTTGTGTAACTAAAGTCCAGTTTCTTAACTTTTTAATCTGTAGACATCAGTAATTCATGTATTGAAGTCTAAAAAGGTATTTATATATGTATAATTTTCTTTTCTCAAGAATGTTTTCCTATATATATATTGTATTAGTATGCACAGACTAATACAAATTCATAAGCATGCATATTTGTAAATGAAATAATTTTATATACCAGAGCAGGTGACTGTAGAGAAAACATCCCAGCCCAGTCCAGATCAATTCCATTAGTACAATATTAGGCCATATTAGGCCAACCTATACAGTCCTCTTCAGATTCATGGGACAAATGCTATAAGGCCAAATGCGGGAAGATCACAAGTCAGTGGGTTGGAAGTGTTCTGAATCCAGTGGCTCTGGCAGAAATCTCTATGTGGCTTCTTCTCCAGAATTCTGATTGCATCAGGGTAGGTCTATGTGGTTTCTCCAGATTCCAGGGTGCAGCACCATGCATCTTGTCATTACAGCATCTCCAAGGGAGTGAGGAGAGAGAGAGAGAGAGAGAGAGAGAGAGAGAGAGAGAGACAGAGAGAGAGACAGAGAGAGAAGTGTTTCCCACCCCCAAGGAGGAAGATAGAGGAGTTCCCACAATTCCTAGGAGAAGCCCATGCCCATGTAGGTGTCATTGGCTATAACTAGATTGACAGACGAGACTCCACCCCTTCACTCTTAATCTTGTCAAGTCCCTAATTGACACCAGATTGCATAACTACCACAGACCATATATGCCCATGTATAAACTGAGGTTTTCAGTGTATTTTTCATACAGTTTCTGTGGTAAAATTAGGTGCCTTGGCTGATATCTGGCCGGCTTATATTATACTCGAATATTTAGGTATATGTTTTAAATTCTATATCATTGTCTTAATGAATGATACAATCAATAGGATTACTTTATGTCCTATGGAGATGATTGACAGTGTTCTCTATTATGAAATGATAGCAATATTACTAAAATAAACCATAGACAAAAAGTATAGATATATGTGTTAATCCAGGTAGACTAGAGAAACAAATTTCATAGAACGCATATGGATATAAGGAAAGCGTTTATATACAAAAGAATGGAACACTGAGAAAGCATCCCAACCCAGTCCAGTTCAATATCATAAGTCCGATATTAGCACATATGCCTGATACCAGTCTATAATGTCTCTTTCCAACTTAAGAAGTCACAGGTCAGTGGGCGCAGATTCCTGGTGCTAGCAGGGGTCTCCCCATGGCTTCTCGCTTCCAGGGTTTAGTGTTCATCAACAATATCCAGTCGTGGCAGAAGCAACTCATCACTGGCAGGGTCTCCACGTGGCCTCTCCAGCTTCAGAGGTCTGGCTCCATCAGGGACAAGCCGTGTGGCTTCTCTGGCTCCTCAGCTGCTGCCATCTGGTGTTGTCCATCATTCATCATCTCTAAGACTAACTCCCAACCACTGGAGAATGAGGGAAATATCGCGAGATTTCCCAGATGTTATCAGGAGAAAGCCATGCCCACATAGAAGCCTCGTTGGCTGCTCAATGGCTATCTCCAGATTAACAGGCTAGACTCCACCCCTACATTTCAATCATAAAATTAACAAAAGCACATGACTGCCATAGTATATGAATGGATATTATTCTCACACTTAATCATAGCCATAACCCAAACCCCTTTGATCCTAGTTGATGGCTGAAATTACTTTTGCTGTCAGACAGAGAGCATCATAAAGTCAATTATGGCAGATGTAGTTAGGTTAAACTGTGATAATACCTCACCATTAAAGCTCCCTTTTGACTCTTTTTTTTCCTTTTGACTCCTTTAAAGTTGTTTTATTTTTTAATATTTTCTATGTTCTTTTAAATTGAAGTTCTTTATTATTATCGATTTTTTGTTTGTTTATTTGTTTCTTGGTTTATATAGCTTTCTGCATATGAAAAGTAGGGAAGGTAACTCTATAGAGGCAGTAACTGGAGTTACAATTGCCTAGGAGTATGTAAAAAGTATGTTGGGGGAAGTGGTAGCTAACAACAAGGAGTACAAGAAAGAATATGTTCTGAAATTGATGATGGGCAATACTTACACCATTCTTCTTAATCTGTTCAAACTTTTACATTTTGTATGTGAGTTGTACTCCAATATATCTTTGAAAAAACTGAAAAATAAGAATAAAATATTTAGCATTTCCTTGGTATATAAATATATGTTTTTATGTTCAAGAGACACACTTTGAAATTATTCTTGTGGAAAATGATAACTCATTGAATTTCAAGCAGCGATCCATTAACATTTTTTGACACACTAGAGAGTCTCACATTCAACATTCTATTGTCATACTTATTCCAACTCCAGGATAGCTCTTTATATTCCTCAGCTTTCAATTGATGCGAGTGAAAAAAAGTAAAGTTTGGGATTGCAATATTTACAGATCCCATTGAGAAAATATTAAATGAAGCAAGTAGCATCAGAATAAATTAAAAGAAATAGAAGCATTTTATCACATGTAGCTAGTTGAGGATCGACCATTTCCAGAAGCAGCAACTGATGGTACTTTGGAAAGAAATCTAAGCACTGAACATGTTAGAAAATCAACCAACCAAACTAACTGAACTATTTCAACCACTTGATGAAATACTTATTGGTCTAGGACCAGAAGTTTGATCAAGCTCCTGAAAGAGAATCATATTTGTACCCAAACAAAAACCAGGTGACTCAACAGAGTGCAGACATTACCTAACGGCATCGTGGATATAAGTAAAACTCTGATGAGTATCATCTAACAATGATTGTAGTAGTACATTGACAAGAAGCTACTGGAAGTCAATCTGGATTCTGAGAATAATTTCTCACCAGGCTCATGATTGTTAACTTCAGATAGATCATGGCTGAAAGCAGAGAATACCAGAAAAATTGTATTTTTTTTGCTGTTGTAAATATATTCAGATTTTGTCAATCGTGAAAAATATTGCTTGTGTAAGAAAAAATGCAAATTCCAGAATACCTCACTGTGATCGTGTGGACCCTGGACATGGAACAAGAGGCAATTGTTGGAACAGGCAAAGGGAATATTGCATGGCTTAAAACCTGGAAAGTGTGGCAAGGGCTGTATTATTTCGCCATATTATTCAGGCTCTATACTGAACTCATAATTCAAGAAGCTGGACTACATGTAGTATCATGAGACATTAGTACTGGAAGAAGCTGTATTAACAACATGCACTATGTATAGCACACAACCTCATTAGCACAGCCAATACTTGAAATACTTGCTAATGCAGGTCAAGGACTGCAGACTTCAGACCAGTAGCCTCAACACTGAAGCAGTAGATAACATCATGATGAGTTGGAGAAAAAAATGAAGTTGTTGAAAATTTCATTTTGCTTGGATCCATAATCAATGAAAGCAGCATTCAAGAAATCAAACAGTATTGGGAAAATTGACCTCACGGGTCTGCTTTAAATTGTGGGTGCATGAAGATGTCACTCTAAGAGCTCAGCTATGTGATTTTTCTGATCTACATCATAATATTTTCAATCATCTCCTATGCATCCCAAGGTAGACAGTGAAGACAGAAGAGCAGAGAAGAATTGCTGAATCTGAATGGTGATGCTGACAAAGAACACTGAAATTACTGCGGACTGACAATAGAACCAATAAACCTTTCTTAGAGGAAGAGAAGCCAGAACGCTTCTGAGAGATTAGTATGATAAAAAAAGCATCTCATGGCCTTCAAAAATGTCATTAGGAGAGACCAATTCCTGAATAAGGGCATCATGCTTGGTAAATTAGAGAGTGAAAAAGAAGATACTGGACAAGATGGAGTGACAACAGCTTCAACCATGGGTTCAAACTTAACAATTCTGAAGATCCAGGACTTGGTAGTGTTTCCCGCTGTTGTCCTATAAGTCAAAATGGGCTTGATGTCGCCGAGCCACAGCAGCATATGTGTACTTGAATAAAAGTTAGTTCCTCAACTATTTAAACCAAAACCGCAAAAATAGCCTAGGGGAAATTTTCTCTATTTCATCTAGTGTTTTCAGAACTTCACCTTTTAAACACTGAAGCATTCTAGTCAAAGTCAATGCAACAAATGTACAATGAAATACCCTAAAAGATAATGTTGGATCTGACTTTTTTTCTTTTTTTGAGTTGACACATCCTGCTCCCCCTTCCATTTTTTAAAAATATCGGCCTATCTGGTCTCACAACTTTCAGGATTCCTCTACAACCCCATTAAATCTTAGGCTCAGTCATTTTATTTTATTATATGACTCAATGTACGATGTGTTCTGATTTTTTTTCCTTGCTCTTTGACACATTAATATTCTGGGTTTACGTTCTGCTTCATCATATTTTCTCAACTGACGATGTAAAGCTGATTGTACTGAACTGATGATTTTGATATATTTTTAGTTATTTATTTTTGGACTTTGCACAAGATGTTTTAAAAATGACACTTTGTGGCAGTCACTAATCTGGTGCCAATTTCAGGATTGGGAGTGTAGAGGTGGAGTCTCACCTGTCAATCTGGAGATAGTCAATGAAACCTTGGTGTGGATTTGGCTTTCTCCTGAGAATTCTTGGAAATTTGGTTGTATTTCCTCCTTGAAGGTGAGAGACGTCCAACTCGGTCCCTTGGAGAAACTCGACTGTGTGTCTATGAAAGCTACACTCTGCCCAGTGCAATTCTGATTTTAGAGGTTACCTCCTCATATATGCAAATGATATATATTTTGTTTGTTTATTTTAGTCTTGGACACACTATTGGTAGTTACTGTATAAATCAACTAGCAATAAAGATACTTCTTGGATATCCCAAGGTTAGCTGAAGTTCACAATAGTTTTACTTATATAAATATAATGGCTTCATTCACTCTTTAATTATTTATAATAAATAATATTTACTGAATTATTTGTACATAACAGTGTTATATTTTTAAAAATATTGGTTGACCATCATAATAATCTTGTGATCAAAATCATTACCATATCCACTTACAGATGAGAAATTGCAATGTGTAAAGAGTATTAATTGAAAGTTACAATGTCAGCTGCTAATTTTGATAGTTATTGTTCAAATGTAGACCCTTATTTATAAATAATACTCTAAAATAAGTTTCCTCATTCCAAGTGATTTAAAAAATATTCACCTCTGATAGAAAATTTCACCTATGGCATTAATTTTTTAATAATTCCTCCACATGGAAATTACTGATAATATCAAAACCAAACTGATCTAAAGTTTAATCCCAAACATAGCAACCCCATAAAATGGGGAGATTATTCTTAGGATTTTGAAGATTGTAAATTTCATGGAGAAAATATGACTCATCTTTCTTCTCCTGGGTGGCTGGTGGGGTAAGCGTGTCAACCTTTGGGTTACAGACTACCACTTGATCCACCATGCCATCCAGCTCCTCTTTGAAATGAAACTATACAAGGTGAAATAAGCACATTGATCCAGAAGATCATAAAGTGTAAGACTGTTTATTATGTCCAACAGCATCAAGAACTTCTACTCAGCTTTCAGATTATGGAGGAGAGTGATTAAATACGAGAGATATGCTGTAACTCCCTTCCAATTTATTACCACAGAAACTATAGAAATATTATTGTTGACATGATTTTGGAAAGTAGCAAGAAAGCCGACTTTGCTCCATTATTTTTGTTAAGTTTAGAATCAGAGAAGTTTTTTATAGTCACCTTCACATAACAAATTGAACAATTAAAAACATTACCTAATTCAATATTTAGCTTGGGATTTGAAAATTCCTTATAATATAAAAATAAAGTTATGGGCACAAAGAAAGAAATTACTTGGCTTCTTTTACTGGACTCAATTTCAGTTTATGAGTTGACAATTTCAGCCATTAAAGTTCTTTTGCAGCAGTTCCATAGCTTGAAAATGTACTTTTTTCTGATTCATTGGAAGTTCTTGCTGATATATTAGTGTAAATGTCTTTAAAGCATTTTTAGGAGGAAAAAAATCAAGATTCCTTCTGCACATGAATCTCTACTTGACACAAACCTGCAGTCTTTGACTGATCAAGTCTTGAGATCAGACAAGGAGTAGAGTTTCAATCTGATGCCTAGAAAAGCCCACCCGTTCAATTATAGTGACTATTGATTTCTAGCTCTGGACTTTAGAAGACTGTTTTCAAAGCACAATTCCTTTTTCTTCAAATTGAGTCAGTTTTAAAGATTGTCTCACTTCAGTAGATATGATCAGATAGATGTCTATATTCTTGGTCCTCTGAAAGCTCATTTGATTTATTTTGCCATAAATTAATTATTGAGAAGGTCCCTACAAGGCTTAGGTCATGACTTTATTCCCCCATCCCCCATCCTCTCAGTCATGCTCTGCTTCCTGGATTTATCTCTTGCAAGATCTGTGAGTTAGTAAGAGGGTACAATTTTCACTAAATAAAACCCCTCTAATGCCTGAGTAGAGAATACATTATCCGGTGCAGTAGCCTCCACTCTTATTCATGGAAAACCCCTCCTGGGATCTTCTGAGAGTCACTCTGAGCAAGATTTATGATCTATCTCTTTTAACTCAAATCTCACTGAAAATATCTGGCACTTAAGCAATATTTAACTTGAGTAAAATTTGGTCTGAATATGTCATGCTGTTCATTTGGCTGAAAGTAGTAAAGGGAATAAAAATACTTGATGTTGTAACAGAATTTGCTGCGTAGCGGGGGTGTGTGACATGTATTTATATCTCCATTTGTATATGTTTCTTTCTCAATTAGTCTATACAAATCTGATTGATTTGCTCTTAAAGTGCCATGAAACTGTTCTTGATGATAACTGTTTATTTTGAAATATTTAATTCAATGGGTGTAAACTGAAGCATAAAATGATTTACTTGGATGAAAGATAATTATGTGACTAACGATCCTGATTAATTACATTATTCAATTCACATCAATACTAAATCTAAATTGTAGAATCATTATATTTCCTTCAAAAGGAGCAAAAAGAAGGAGTATCTTTTTTTTTAAGTGAGAGTTGAGGACTAGCCCTTTGTTGCTATGATTATGTTTGTGATATTAATTGCTGCGATATTCACGTTTGAAAAGTATCTGCTGTCAATGCAGAGAAGCAGTAAATGCTCATAATTCTTTTCATACAATGGCAATGACATTGACAACCCATTTGGAGAATAACCCTAATGGTCCCATTTGGTATGTGTTCTGTGAAGGACCATCAGGATCAACATGATGTCTATGAAAATGTCTAAAATAACAGATACATCTATTGTGCTACTTCCATTGATGTTGCATAGGGATAATGGAGATGTGAACCTTTAAAAATTGGAGAGAAAAGAAGCCTTCTATTATACTATGATTATCATGTCTGAGAAGCACTCCCTTGGGAAGTCATGCAGCAAAACTTCCAGTTTTATTTTTTCTCCCTGTTTTGCTTCAGAAAATCTTCAAAAGAAAATGAAAGGTTGGTTTACAGAAATTTAAAAAAAATTCAAAAACTTCTGGGAGAACATTGATTTATAAAAGATCGTGCTCTGCTGTTTTTAAAAATAAGTCCTGATTGGAAATTAGATGCAGACGAAAATGAATTTTGGGACCTACTCAACTTCTGCAATGGTAGGGATAAGGAGCGAATTCTTTAAAACTTGAAACAATTTATTTGGTTTTTTGTTTTGTTTTTGTTTGGGGGCATCACTGCCCTCTGGTGGTGGGAGTAGGAGGCCCCGCCTTGCTGCTGGATTTGAACCTCCAACTCAGTGGGCCGCAGTCCCGCGCACAACCTCTACGCCACTGGGGCTCAGCTGAATCTTTGTTTTCTTTGTAAAAAAGATCCTTTCATTTCGAAAAAAGCTTTAGATATAGCCTTCTGATGCCACGAGCATTTCTGAAGGGGGCTACGTCACGACTTGTCACATCAAACAATTTATATACATCATGAATAAAAAAAACTGAAGAACATGCAGAACAAAAAAACAAAAAGTGATTCTAAATAGTTTATTTAATTTCCAAATTTTCTCTTTTGTCCTCCTCTAACTATGAAGAAAGGATCAGTTATCCAATCAGAGGGAATGCACAGCATCAAAACATTTTCAGAAGCTAAATGCCTCATAAATAGAAGCAGAACACTACTGTTGAGAACACCAGAAGAGGAGAACCTCAGGCCAGGCATCCTTAAAACATGACTGAGGAATAGCTAGTTCCTGAAGTAATCAACCGTAATAACTTGAATGAGGTAAAGCCCATAGAAGTAAAGGCTTAGGGGCTTACAGTTGCTGATGGAGCACAATTCAAAGTTAGAAATGGCTGCCAAATCTACTAATAATTAAAATTTGAAATGAAAAAAATAAGAATCTAGAAAAACTAGAAGTCATCAAAAATGAAATCAGATGCATAGAGATCTTTGTCCTAGGTGTTAGTGAGTGGCAATGGACTAGTATCAGCTATTTCAAATAATAAAAATCATATGGTTTACTGTGCTAGAAATGTCAAAATCAAGAGGAATGGGTTAGCAATCTGTGTCCAAAAGGACATTTTAAGATATGGAATGCAATTTATGACAGAGTTATATCTATTCACATTCAAGGAAATCCAATCAAAAGAACTTTTATTCATAGTTATAAACCAGACACTAAACTTAGTGATGCAGGAAGAGGGCAATAGTTGGAAAATATGGTTTTGGTGATAGAAATTCAACTAGAGATCACACAAAACATTTTTCAGACCATCACCTTCATAGCAAATACTTTTTTAAACAATACAGTGTCTGTACAAGTGGCTTCTTCAGATGAAATACACAGAAATCTAATTGATTGTATATGGGAAAAAGAGATAGTGAAGCTTAACTTCAGGCCAAGGCTGACTGACTTTTGAACATATTATTAATTACTCATATGTAAGTTCAGGTTGAAGGTAAAGAAAATTCTTTAAAGTCCACAAGAGCAAAAACAAAACCTTGAGTCTATCCAATTGAATTTTAAGGACACCTCAAAAACAGATTTGGTGCATTAAGCATTCGTGACAGAAGACCTGATGAACTATGAGGAGGTCATCCACAAAAATATAGATCAGTTAAAAAGGCAGGAGAGAATGAAAAAAAAATCAAAGTGGATGTGAGAAGATAATCAAATATTGAATGATGCAGGAAGTATCAAAATAAGATGAAAAGAATACACAAAGTCACCGTACCAAAATGCTAGTTAACATTTCACTATTTCTGGAGCAAGAACCTATGATGCTGAAGGAAGAAATCCAAGGCAGACTGAAAGCATTAGTCAAAAACAAAGTTCCTTAAACTGATGAAATACCAATCAAAATGTTTTAGTAAGCTGTTGAAGCACTGAAAATACTCATTCATACCAGGAAATTTGGAAGACATCTGTGTGGCCGAATCATTAGAAAAGATCCATATTTGCAACCATTCTAAAGAAATGTAGCTAAACAGAATCCTTAAATTAAAGGACAATTAATATCATATGCAAGTAAAATTCTGCTGGAGATCATTCAATAAGGAGAAGCAGTAAATTTGAAGGGAGCTTCCAGACATTTAGGAAGTCTTGTGAACAAGGCATGGGGCTAGGAGTCTCATTACTGATGTCAGATAGAGCTTGGCTGAAAGCAGAGGACACCAGAACGATGTTTGTTTGTTTTGTTTTTTAATTTTCTGTGCAAGGCATTTGACTGTGTGAATTACAAAGCATACAAAAACAAAAAACTATGGATAGCCTTGAGATGAGTGGGGATTACAGAACACTAAATGCATTTATGTGGAATTGTACATATATCATGAAGAAGTTTTATGAACAGAAAAGTTGTATTGTATGGTTTAAAATAGACTGCACTGAGTAGGGTAGAAAATTGGTTTGCTGATTCCCATGAAAATTCAGAGAACTTCTCTGAACCAGAAGCTGACTTCCACCCTATCTCCAGAACTTCTGTGGATGTGATTTCTTTTGCAGCAAGCAGGGCACCCCTCTGTGACCCATGCTACAGGGAAGCCAAGCATAAGTTGGAGGGGTCCGCCCTGCATCAGTGCCTGTGCAAGTCGCCATGTAGTCATCCTCACCCCAGTGTGCCCGGGGACCCATGGGGGCACTCCACACAGATCCACACACCACACTCCCCACCCCCAGAGATTCTTGCCCCATCCAGGAGTCCCTCATGGACCAACCGGCCAGTTCCTCCCCCACTCACAAGGCCCATGTCCAGATGGCAGCTAGCCCCCTCCCTTCCTGACTCCCGCCTCCCAATTCCACATACACGCAGAGGTTGCCATATAGCCACTACACTTAGGACCTGCCAGGAAGCAGAAACAAGTGTGGCAGAACCTGCTGCAGCTATGGCACAGAGACCCAAGCATTTGGAGGCAGCCTAAGACATGCTCTCATCTCCCTACTCAATCCTGTCCTCCTCTCTGTGCTCTGAGCGAGTGGTGGATCTGCACACCCAGTGGCAGGCCTCCCATCCTACCTGTCTTCCTGTGGGAAGTGACCCTAGACAGGAACAGATCACCCAATCCCCAACCCATCCCCTAAATACACTCCCCTGCCCTCAGTCAACGCTTTTGATCAGACCACAATATGCATAGCTGCAAACAGTTCCTCAAGAGACTCGAGGGAAGCTAGAACACAGCACATAAGAAAAGGCAAGAGAGGAACTCCAGCAGGACAAAGGTAAACACAACCCCTCAAGGAAGTGGGCTAAAGGCAGCCTACTGAAAAAGCCAACACCAGCCTCCCAGGGCTCCAAGACACTAGAGGAAATGGCATGTAATTCTAATACATAAAGCAAAAAACAGCAAGCTGCTTCCACAGTGTCAACAATAAAAGAGAAACAAAATACACAGGACCTCATGGTTGTCCTAGAAAATGCAGATGTTGATCAACTACAGAAAAAAGGTCTTCAGAATGCTGCTTAGACTCATAGAGGACATGAGTGAAGCATTACAAGAAAAGGAAGAATCAATAAAGGAGATAAAGACCACACACCAAAGGGAAATGCAAGAGCTAAGGGGCAAGCTAATGAAAACAAAAATTAGACTTAGCTATTTCACCCAGAGAATAGAGGAGGCAGAGAACAGCACCAGTGACCTAGAGGAATTGCAAGCAAAAATTAATAAACATGAGAAAAGGTCTAACAAGTCTATCAAAGAAATGGAAGAAAATCTCAGAACTAGGTGTGATGCGATGAGAAGGAACAGCATTAGAATTATTGGTCTACCAGAGGAAGGTGCACCAAGAAAACCAACATCCGAAATAGAGACGGAATGCCTGTCAGAAAACATCCCTGGCTTAATGAATGAAAACCAGTCAACTATCCAGGAGGCTGAAAGAACACTAGCTAGACTGAATCCCTAGAAGAAATCCCCAAGGCATATAGTTATTAAACTACCCAATTATGAGGAAAAGGAGAAAATCATGAGAGTAGCTAGGGAAAAACTGGCAATCTCATATAAAGACAAGCAGATAAGAATATGCTCAGACATATCAATGGAAACTATGAAGAAGAGGAGAGAATGGAGCAGCATATTCTGAAAATTGTAGGAAAACACAATGCAAACCCAAGAATACTCTATCCAGTCAAATTATCTATCAAAATTGATGGCGAAGTAAGAGTCTTCCCAGAAAAGGAAAATCTCAAAAAATATGATAAAAGGAACCCAGCCATAAAAAATACAGTGAGCCAGTAGGGGCAGAAGATCAACAATCACCAACATATATAAGAGACCACCACATAGAACAACTCCACACAGAGACGATCAAAGGGGAAACAGCCCCCAAGATAACTCTGGCCCAGTGGTGGAAAGAAAGTAAGAATGAATGACAAACACACATGGACACAACCCATGGAAAAGAAGACACCCAACACAAGAACAAAAAAATAACGTCATGGAGTGCAAAGATAGATGTAATAATCCTGAATATCAATGGAATGAACTCAAGTCTGAGGAGATAAAGATTAACAGACTGGTTTAGAGAACACAACCCCTCAATCTGCTGTGTACAGGAGACACACCCACCTGAAGATTATAGACAAAAATAGGCTGAGAATCAAAATGTGGAGGAAAATATACCAAGCAAATAGCAATTCTAAAAAAACAGGTGTAGTAATCCTCATCTCAGCTAAAATTGACCTCAAAGTACAAACCATAAAAAGAGACAAGGAGGCATAGTATGTAATGCTCAAGGGAATGATAGAAAAAGAACCACTAATTATTCTAAACATTTATGCTCCTAATAAGCTTCCAGCGGAATATGTCAATAAATTCTCCAAAAGATTAAAAAAGAAATCACAGCCTCAACAATTTTAGTAGGTGACTTCAATACACAGCTCTCTGAGAAATACATATTACTGGGAAAGAAACTAAACGAGGAGTCTAAAGATTTAAACACAATGATTAGAAGATTTGACCTAGTAGATATCTACAGACCTTTCTACTCAAATACCCCCCAAAAATGCACATTCTTTTCAAGCCCACCTGGCACATATTCAAAGATCAACAACATGCATAAATTTAAAGTCATTTCTATCATACAGATCTCTCTCTTGAATCACTGTGCCATAAGATTAGAAATCAACAAAAGGAAGATAAAAATAATGGTAAACAATTGGAGGGTGAATAACTATCACAAAAGGGATGTGTATTGGCTCAGATTAGAGATGAACTTAGAAAATTTCTAGAAACCAATGAGAATGAGAACAAGACATACAAAAACCTAAGGGACAAAGCAAAGGCAGTCATCAAAGGAAGTTTTGTAGCATTACATGCACACATGAAAAAGAAGGAGAGACATAATTGATGTACTGGCAGAAAACCGACAGCAACTAGATCAGAGTCAACAAGGCAATCCAACTAAGAGCAACATAAAAGAAATAATAAAAAATAGGTCTGAGATTCAGGAGAGGAAAAATAAGAAAACAAGGGGAAATCAATGCAGCTAAAAGATGGAGCTTCCAAAACTTAAATAGAATCAACAAAGCTCTCACAATTTTAAGCAAAGAAAGAAAGGAGCACATCTCAATAGCAAGGATGAAGGATGAAAAAGCGGACATTACTACAGACTCTAGTGAAATCAAAAGGATAATTACACCATACTATGAAGAACTATACTCCA